>BQKN01056595.1:4475-27363 GCA_022839385.1 Asparagus kiusianus
GGCCGAGCCACCATATGGTGGCTCGGCCACCGAGCCACCATTTGGTGGCTCGGCTATGCCGAGCTCTCCATGGTGTTCGCCGTCGCGTCGGTTGTCCGGTCTCACAGTTTATCGGTTTATCCGAACCTCATTATTGATCTGGACTCTGATTTTATTGGTCTGAATCCTGATTTGGCAGTCTGGATCCTGATTTGGCAGTAAATCCGCTTCGGTGTTCGAGTTCGAATCCGCTCTATAGTTGGATAACTCGTTGACTCACCAAACCGTTAGCTTGATTCCGCACGCGAGTGGACTTATTCCGTTGTTTGCGTGTGGTTCGTTAGCCTCGTAGCTTCGTTAATCCGCTTCGTTGCGTGTCACTTAGCTTCGGTGTTGTGGACTAACGATCGTGTTTAGATACGTCACCAAATGGTTTGTTGATTTGTCGAATCACCGTGCCGAGCTGTGTTAAGGGACCTATAGGCATTTTTATACGCCTACAAGTTAGTTAGTGGATTAAATTCTAGATTTCTCATATCTTAATTGAATCCTCCATCTTGACTTTATTGAATTTTCTTTTTATTCTTGATTTTATTTCTTGAATTTATTCATTCTTCTTTCTTGCCTTGTGATTTCATTTATTCTTTGATTCTTTCTTCTCTCCTCTAAAATTCAATTTATTATCTCTTGCATATATTCACAACAATCACTCATCACAATCACACTTATTCTTTAATCCTATTTTTATCACGCACAAAATATAAGAACCAATACTAATAATCTCTTAAAATCATCTTTTTCGTGGAATCGATAACATTTTATACTATAACTTGATTAATTGTGCACTTGCAATTTTGGTACATAATTATGCCGCATCAAGTTTTTGGCGCCGTTGCCGGGGAAGGTGCTAAAATAAGATTTTATTATTTTGGTTCTTTAACTTGTGTGTTTTCTTATGAAGGAACCGCTTGGAGCTTGAAAGTGTTGGATTGAAGATCAAGAACTTAGAGAATTGCTTTCGGGTAAGTCTTCTTTCTAGTTTTCAATTCCATCCTTTTAGTTAACTTCACAATTAGTGACAATTAGGATTTAAAAAAAATTATTTTTGTTGACCATAATAAAATTCATCTTTCACTTGGACATTAACTAACAAGATAATAAATTCAAACAAGAGCTCTGGTTTCACATTTGATTGTTGTTGACCATAATTAAAAAAATATAAAGATTTTCTTTTTATTATTTTTTAATCGCTTTTAATGTTTAGTGTTGCATTTCATATAGTGTAGGAATTTACCAAAGTGATTATAGCACTTGATTTGGCACACACTTAAAATATTCTTAAGAGCAAAACCCATAATCAATATAAGGTAAGGGATTTCCTCACCCTTTCCTTAGCCCACAAATCACTAATTCCTCACTTCACAAACCCAAGCCTTCTAAAACTCATTAGACGTTGGCCCCTACGGATTCGAGCTTAATAAGGAATAAGAAATCCTTAAGTAAACCGGTTTAAGTTTTCTCAGATTAGTTGGTGTCTAAGGTAAGGTTTAGGAGTTGCGTAAAGCGCTCCACAAGGAACGAGGTACTTAATTGATCTCTGATCACCCTCTAGTACTATCCTTATCTAGCTAACTACCTGGGTAAAACTTTAATCTTTTCACTGTAGGAGTTTTTGGTTAGGAGTTGGTCTAGTTGAGTTAGGCTAAACCCTAGAATTAGAGTGATTGAAAAGTGATTGATTTGATTTGTTTTAGTTAGGATTTTTCTTTATCTTTTCTTCTCATAAAAAAACTAATTTTCTTTCTTTCCTTAAAAAAATAAAATAAAATAAAATAAATATTTGTTTTGGTGTATGCAAACTTGGGTTAGGGATAATTCTCATCGTTTAATTTGTGTTAAACTAATCCAAGAAATAGCAAATCAACCTGTTCTCCAGGATATGTGTTACCCTACCAGAAATATAATTCCATCTTGCATAAGGCTCCCCGAAGCAAATGGAGCAAATTTCGAGCTTAGATCGCATTACATAAACATGCTTCCCAAATTAATAGGTAATGAAACAGAAGATGTATATATTTTTATTTCAGAATTTGAGGAAGTGTGTATTATGATTAAAATGAGAGAATTAACCGAAGATGCGATTGAGCTTAGATTTATTCCATTTGCTCCTAAGGATAAAGCTAAAAAAGGGCTGTACAGCTTACCGACAAATTCCATCTCAACTTAGGATGAATTTGTCACCGTTTTTCTTAAGAAATTTTCCCTATTCACAAAACGGTAAAGCTAAGGAACATCATTCAAAACTTTAAAATTATCCCGGGAGAGCTATTGTGGAAATATTTTGACCGATTCAAAGATCTTTTAATCCAATGTCCTCATCATGGTCTAGAAAAATGGCGATTGTGCCAAGTCATATATGAAGAATTGGACTATTCTTCAAAAACATCTTTAGAATCGATGTGTCAGGGAGATTTTATGAGGAAAAACACAGATGAAGCCTGGGAATTCTTAGAGAGTCTATCTGAGAAAACAATGCAGTGAGAAAACTGTGATGACAGGGTTTCATTAGTTCCTTAATCTAAGTCTAGTGGTCTTTCCCTGGAGTCAAACATTGCTTCTGAAGCAAAAATAGCAACAATCATGCGGAGGTTAGAAGCCTTGGAAGTTAAGGAACGAGCTTCAGCTCAAATCAATCATGTTTCTACCCCAGGATGTCATAACTGTCAGTCTTCTACCCATATTTCAGAGGAATGCCCTCTCCTTAGAAACAACCATGCTTTAGAACAGATGAACGCTACATTCCAGCGCCCTAGAATTGATCCATTTTCTCCAACCTACAATCCAGGTTGGAGAAATCATCCCAATTTTGCTTGGAACCAAGGAAATTCTCATGGAAACCAAAACTTCATTTCCGCGTCGAACCAACAATTCCCTAGGGGAAATACTATCCCGTTCAACTCACCAAACAATTTCCAACAAGCTAACCCAGTTTTTCCAACCCAACATCCTCATCCTCACCAGCCTACAAATTCTGATCATGACAAACGTTGAAGTGTCTTAGAAAAGGGTTTAGAAGCTATGATCAAAGCTTCTACATAAACTACCAACATGTTGACCCAGTCATCCACCGCTCTAAATTCCTTCATGCAAACTGCCGGCCAAGTGCTCAACTCGAACGCTCAAACCATAGCCCGGTTAGAAACCCAACTTGGGCAACTAGCCACTATCGTGAGCGAGAGAGAGAAAGGAAAATTCCCAAGTCAACCTGTTACAAACCCTAAAGACAATGGATCCAGTTCAAACCATCCAGCTCAAGTCCTTACAATTGTTGGACAGCGTCGCTGTACTTAACTCGCCTGCACGAGTCAAGTTTGGTCAAGCAGCAAAGCCTCGCCTGAACGACCAAACAAACTGCCAAGCAATCAAAGAGTTTGCCAGACTCACTCGAGTACTAGGCAGCCGTAGTATCACGTACAAGAGTGGACCTTCCTATTTCTTGAAACGTGAAGGGGGAAAGTACAGTGCTCCGAGCCCCTCAAGCAGCTGCTCACGGTACAAGCGAGGAGCATGGTATCTCCCAACGGTAAATGGTCATATCCCATAATTCAAGGACTGGCCACGCCATCTCTCCTCTATTTAAGAACTTCTTCTGGCCACGGAGAAGGGGTTCAGTAGTTCAGCAAGCTAGCAGTTCAGCAGTTCGGTTGGCTAATAGTTAATTAATAAAATCAGTTAGCTGAACCACAGCTCTCAACTCTCGACGGAGTTGACGACAAGCTCTTTGAATAACTTTTGCACTGTAGCATCTTCTCCTAGCTTCGGGTCATGATCGCCATCGAACTCGAAAACTCAAACTCGGCTAGCACGAGCTTCTACTGCATACTGAAGCTCACCAGCAACCTCGGTCGAATCGTCCAAGGGAAGCAGACTCGGTGCGAGAACCGATCGAGGCGTCCTATAGCTACCAAAGTCCTCACGTTAAACAAGGAGAGCATTCCCTCCGCTTCTGTTGTAACTTTGATTCATTAGTTTATAATAAGCTATTCTTATAAATACAAATGAAATCCCTATTTCGGGAGATCAAAATTTACATCTACAGAAGATGGCGACCACAGTGGGAGAAACTATTTCTTCAACCGAAATGGTGGTAGCTCAGTTCGACGAGGTTCCTGTTAGGACAACAGTGGAGTCCCTAGAAATCGAGTTTGACCAGGGCAAGTACAAAGAGTACTTGTCCTCCTCCTCCTCTAGTGGCGATGCGTTCTGTAAACGCCACCGAGTCGTGCGTAGGAGCCAACCTCAAACGGTCAAAGCCCCCACGCTTGAGGACCCCATCTGAGTCATGGCTGGGAATCAAACTTCCCCAAAATTGATCATGGCTAAACAAAAGGCCGGCAACACTAGGCGAAATATCGCCAAATGGGTTTCCAAATGACCCTCATGAATCTTCGCCCAAGAGGAAGCGGAGGTTCGCTCTGGCACAAACCAGGTCGACATGATCCGCCCGGATGCTCCTCTTTCAAGAAGAGCCCGACAGCGGTGATGACAGCTCCTCGCCCGGCAGAAGGCTCAAACTTTCGCCTCGTATGACGGCCTGAGGTATTATTCAGGTCTGAACAAGGCGAGGCGGAGACTCGACCCTCCCAAGGCTGAGAAGATCACCAAATCAGGTGCGCTCGTGCGCTCAAGCGAGATCCGCCCTAACCAAAACATCTCCCATTCTGTCGAATCCAACACTCTAGGCAGGCTTGCCAAAATAGGTGGATTTCACTTCTTAGGTCACATCCCTAAAGTGAACAGACCGCCCAACTCAGGCGAGTCTGCTCAAGCAGATGGACCGCCAACATCAAGCAAGCCACATCAAGTCCACTCGACAGACAGACGTCATGGTCAAATAAGCCTTCACGATAAAGACAAAGCAGTAGGCGAGACATCCCAAACTCGCCCACATGTGTGAGTAGACGAGGTCCGCCAATAGGCACAAACTCGCCCGAGCGCGGTGACTAGCCTGGCAAGGCGAACCCACCCAACTCCAACACTTAAATACCCTCCCGGGGTGCGCAAAGGGGGTCATCTAAACCCCGATCGTGCAGTCACCTAGCTGAACCATCTAGCCCTGGGGGCTGTCACCAACCACCCGCGGAGGATCTCCGAGGGTACCTAACTCGCAAACGCACTATGCGAGTGTTGGATATAGGTGCCCTGCATGCAATAATTATATATTGTAACAGGATCTATATGAATATAACATCCTTGTTTAAAATAATAGTATGCTATTTTGGACAGATTTATCTAGTATTTAAATACAGATAAAGTCCTTAGAATGATACCAGACTATCAGACATTTCAGATATGATCGTAATGAAGAGATCTGATTTGTCGCTGATGTATATTCTAAAATGTCCCTAGTCAATAAAGTGTTGAAAATGGGACATCATCACTATGGGAAGACTAGTATATACTCTATTTCGCCTTTGGTAGGATAATGATCCATCTCTTGGATCATTGATGTGAGACATCAAGATATAGTATACAGGTGACTCATTAGTGAATGAGTTGACTGAACGACTCACTGAGAACATCTAGTTGGTAATTATACTTAACTGTCAAATAGAAGTTCTCAGGTGATATAGTATTTAGTAGTCTCATGACCTAAGGCATGAGTGCAATATCTTACATGTCAGTATAGGTGTACTTAGACTTTTACCTAACCATAATTCTTATCGAGTTGTGCATAACGGTTTTTGTTGGGTAAATCCCGAGGCATAAGTAGATATTGAGATGCTAATATGGGATTCGTCTCTCCTAGTATAGGGGGTTAATGTCATAAGATTATTTGATATAACTATAACCTAAAAATCCTTGGCCGAGGTAAATAAGATAAACTGAGTGTCAGTTTGATCTTATAGGTTACGAATTTAATATCAACAAACACTAATTGAGCTATTAGGGTTTGACAGTTTTCCATACCCTAGGCTCAATAGTTTGACATGGTTTGACGAAGAGACCGGACTGTACGGCATTATCACTGAGTGGTCCTGATAAAATTGTGTAAGCATCTTGCAGACATTTATCACAACTAATACCCAGGTAGTCTTCATGTGTAGCTAGCACCTCTGTTGTACTTGTGGATATGATCCACTGCCGAGTCTTATTATTGGGCCCTAGAGTCGCACCAAGCGCGTATTTAAATCCTATGAAATATAAATTTGTAGAGTAATGTGTATGATTGATAAGCATATATGATTTTTACCGGATACACATAAACGGTTATTTGTATTGGTAAAATCAGAATGCTATGTGCTTAAGAAATAAATTTTAGTATTTTTCCCATAAAGTTAACTTTTATTCAACTTGTTGACTTTTTGGTCAACAGTTGACTTTTGGTCAACTCAATGACTTTTTGGTCATATGATGACTTATTAGTTAATGATTGGAAAATTACGAAATACCGTATTGATGTGGTATTTTCATTTATGAAATACAAACTTTATTACACATTGATTAATAAGTCATGAGATGAGTCATTAAGGTGGTATGGCTTGGGAACATGGTTTTAGCACATAGTTTTGATTCTTCATGATTCATTACATGACTCATGAGATGAGTCATTGCATGACTCATGAAATAATCATTGTTTTGATGACTCATGGTGTGACTCATAGGATGAGTCATTCATGTCATGACATATTCTTCCTCTATAAATATGAGCTCTCTTTCTTCTTTCATGGTTAATGGAAAAATGAAGTAAAGGGTTTATTCATAGTTGCTTTCCATAAAAGAAAAGAAGAGAGATCTACCTCTTACAAAACTCTAGCAACCTTTGAGTAAGAGAAAGTAGTAGGATTTTAAAGTACCCTGGGGCGGATATCTTGCCTTGTGTCTCAAGAAGACTCCGATTTTATCAAGCTCACTTTAAGACTTGGAGATCCACTACAAGGAGATTTACTACTACAAGGAGTAAGAGCTAGGGGTTGTTCGATCTTCCATCGAATCACGCTTCAAAAGTATGACTTTATAACCATTGTATGCTCTCTTTAATATAGGGATCATGTTTGATTTAATTAGGATGATCCTATTGTGTATTTCATGCTCTCTACATGCTTAGCATAATTATACATACAATATTCCGATGCGTATTTTGCATGTATTTAGCATGAACTTCCAACATGGTATCAGAGCCATGGTTCCATCTAATTGAATCTTTACATGCATATCTAACTCATAGAGGACTTTGTACTTGCTTCTAGTTACTAGTTTAATTAAAATATGATTTAATGAAACTAGTTAATTAATACAAGTTGTTTTGTAATTAGTTATACTAGTTGTTGATTCAAAAATGTTATTTTTGGTTCATAAGTTTTTAAGAGTAAAAACACTTGTATAAATTACAAAACACTTATTTACAACTAGTATAGTTGTATGTTAGAAGCATGATACTCCTATTTGAGTTAGGATTATCCATATGTTATCTAGTTTTCCAATTTGATTCATAACTAGATAGATGCATATTTCTTAATGTTGATTAAGTTATATGTTTTATATCATCTTGCGTGGATGTTATGTTTATGGATGGTAGTGGACAACGATTCTCTTGCATTTATTGTATTGATGTAATATAGCTAGAAATGTAATATTATTTTTTGACCTCTTCCCTCCCAGAGCATGGGCTACACCTACGGGTTTAGGCACTTTCTCACCAATCATGGGCTACGCCTACGGGTATAGGCCCTTATTTAGGTGTGGGGGAGGTATAGTTGTTTAGTTTAGTTATTTCATTTATGGCTTTTATTTTATATTCAATGTAATATTAGTACTCTTCCTACGAGATGGCTTTTCCATTATAAATGGGGCTTGCACGTCCTATGTATATGTGATTGTAATAATATAGGATTTGTTAGGGAGATAGCACTGCAAGGAGTTGCAAATTGCTTACCAAAAATGTAATTAGTGTAGTTACATTTTATTCCTTTAGTTGTCCACTACCATTCCATAATGCTATTACATATGTTGATATGTTTGTTGTGCCCTAATTGTAGATGTCAATACAATTAGGTGCTATATTCTGCAAAGTTTATATATCTATCTCACTAGAGAAATAGTTTTTTATTATAAAAACTCATTTTAAACTTTGTGAGACATGGCAATAAGAGTTTATTGACCATAGAGTGGTGAGACCGATATTAACATAGTGTTAGTGTGAAAGATAAATAAATCTGTAGCAGTTAAAAGAGATATATATAAAATGAACTTTTAACTAGTGTCTAGGAAAGTGATTATGAGATATAACTCATGGGGTGATGCCCAACTTAAGATAAGGGGTGATGCCCAATCTTTCGCGTTATAGTCTTAAAGAGCGGTGGTTACTTAATTAAGGTCCGATGAATATTCCCGGTGAATAGCTCGGAACCCTCCCACTAATCTTGCACTTTCTTGGCTAGTTTAATTATTTCAAGTATAAATATAGAGTATCTTTTAACTATACCAAGTTTGATTACGGTAAAAGATTTATGAAATTGTCTGTAGCCCTCTATCATTTCAGTTGAATACTACTACGCTTATAAATACTTTGTTTGTTGGCTATCGTCAAGGCAATACTATTCTATGGCTAAGTAGTATTCATCTGTATATAAGATATAAGGATAGCTTAAATTGGTTATGCAACTTTGTTGGCTTTTGTCAAGAGTGCATAAGTTAAATTTAAGCCAGTCAAGAAATTATGGGTCCAAAATTGACTAGCTTTTATGATTTGTTAGCTACCGTCAAGATCATAAAAGACTAAGGGTAAAATCATATCAAGAATTACAAGAGTGTAAAAGACAATAGTTGTCTACCAATTATTGAGTGTATTAATTTGTTGGCTTTCGTTAAGGTTGATACATTCAATGATAATTGGATCTTGATCCCACTTGAAAACAAGGGGTTGTTTTCCGATCACCTCTTATAAGGTTTTGAGGGACTCGATAAATAGTAGGAGGCATAACTTAGATAAAAATGAACCAAATCTATTTTATGTATTAAACATCTGCTAAAATAATTTTTCTCTCTCTTTCAGGCCATTATGTCTGGTTTAAAAATTATATCAGAACAGAACAAGTTAACCGATCCTAATTACATAGACTGGTTGAGAAATGTTAAGAGTATATATCCAGAATTCTTAGCCTCACTCATCAGGAAGAAGCAAGATGTTGCTTCATCTTCAGATGTGTTTGTTACTCAGAATTATTTTTCTATAAATCCTACATCTTGGGTATTAGATACTGGATCAGGATCTCACATCTATAATTTGTTACATGGGCTGAGAAGTTATAGAAAACTTGGAGCTGGAGAGATGACCTTATAAGTTAGTAATGGTGCAATAGTTGCAGCACTTGTAGTAGGGGATTTTCATCTAGCTTTAGCAAATAAGAATGTTTTGATTTTGAAAAGCTTCTATTTCGTATCAACTATGATGTGCAATATAATATCAATATCTTTATTAGATAAAGATGGATATATATTCAAGTAGAAGAACAATGTTATGAATATCATATTTAATCAAAAGTTGATTGCTTATGGAACATTGTTGTTCGAGGGAAAAATTGTTGTTTTCATTGAAGTCGTTGTCTCCTTGAGCAACTGTTTATCGGTTACAAAAGATCCGGTCTTTTTATAAGATCCGGTTACAACAAAATCAAAGAAAAAATAAAAAGATTACAACTTTCCTTTTTTGTGGAACAAATCACAAGATCCTGTTTTGCGATCTCTTGCTTGTGTGGGTTCTTCGCCTGTGCCGGGGTTAATCCGTGGACCACCGCGAGATCTTGATCCGGTCAGATCTACACGGTATGACGGGTGTTATTTCACTAAGGAAATAACAGCCGAGGGTATTATTTCACCAAGGAAATAATAGCCCTAAGTAATCGTAATCGACCAAGCGAAATCGATACTCTTCTCGGGATCAAAAACCAAGTTTTGATCCGGAGGATGACCGTGTAGATATCAGGTCTGATCTGTCTCGAACTCCTGCCTTATTTAGTGTGGAATATCACCAAGAACCAGATCTGAAAAGTCCAAAACTCTAAGATTCCAAAGCTCCAACCTTTTTTAGTCTTGAGCCTTTAATCCAGCAGAGTTTCGCCTCAAAAGTCCCTCTCTTTAGCCTTCAACCTCTCAAAAGTCCAACATCCAAAACAATGAGCCTAGGGGGCTATTTATAGGCTCTTCAAATCAGATCTGGGCTCAGATCTGGGCCCAGATCTGGGTGGCTCGGCCTAGGTGGCTCGGCCAGGCGGAGACACTTGTGAGTGTCTTGGGAATTTTGATCAAAACTTTCTCATATGATCTCCAAATGACCTGATCCAAGATGCATTGGAAAGCTGACAAAGAGATTTACAACTTTTATGTTTTGAGTTTCTTCAGATTCAAATCGGATCATGGTCAAAACAGCTCCATAAGGTCCGAGACACCTTTGGGTGGCTCGGCCAGGTGGCTCGGCCAGGCCGAGACACTTGTGAGTGTCTCGGGTATTTTGATCATAACTTTCTCATATGATCTCCAAATTACCTGATCTAAGATGTATTGGAAAACTGACAAAGAGATCTACAACTTTCATGTTTTGAGTTTCTTCAGATAAAAATCGGTTCATGGTCAAAATAGCTCCACAAGGTCCGAGACACCTTTGGGTGGCTCGGCCAGGTGGCTCGGCCAGGCCGAGACACTTGTGAGTGGCTCGGGTATTTTGATCATAACTTTCTCATATGATCTCCAAATGACCTGATCTAATGTGCATTAGAAATATGACAAAGAGATCTATAACTTTCATGTTTTGAGTTTCTTTAGATTCAAATCGAATCATGGTCAAAACAGCTCCACAAGGTCCGAGACACCTTTGGGTGGCTCGGCCAGGCCGAGACACTTGTGAGTATCTCGGGAATTTTGATCATAACTTTCTCATATGATCTCCAAATGACCTGATCCAAGATGCATTGGAAATCTGACAAAGAGGTTTACAACTTTCATGTTTTGAGTTTCTTCAGATTCAAATCGGATCATGGTCAAAACAGCTCCATAAGGTCCGAGACACCTTTGGGTGGCTCGGCCAGGCCGAGACACTTGTGAATGTCTCGGGTATTTTGATCATAACTTTCTCATATGATCTCCAAATTTGATCCAAGATGCATTGGAAAGCTGACTAAGAGATCTACAACTTTTATGTTTTGAGTTTCTTCAGATACGAAACAGATTATGGTCAAAACAGGTCCACAAGGTCCAAGACACCTCGGGGTGTCTCAACTCAGGCTGAGACGTTCCGTTTTGCATATTTGTCCGTTTCCGCCAAAACTTTTCATTTGAACTCGGATTTGAGCGATTCAAAGTGCGTTGGAAATCCAACAAGGAGTTCTATAAGATCCAATAATTAGATCATCTGTGGAATAAATGAGACACGAAGGGTATTTCACTGTTTGTGAACGACATGAGGTTCCCGATCAGTTCGTATCCTTGTTATTCTGAAATTTCGTTACTCCACGTAGTTCATTGATCCACTTTAGGCGTTCGTTGACGTCAATCAAGTTTCTGTAACTTAGATAGTGACATTCATCATCTTCTCTTAGCTTCGAGCTGTTCGTGGAGACCTATAGGAAATTTTCGATGCCGACAATTATGTAATGGCATTTATATACTTAATCAAAACACAATTCTGAATACTCATCACGCAAATAAAAGAAAGCACTCAGTTATGAATGACACTTTCTTATGGCATTGTAGACTTGGTCATATTAATAAAGAAAGACTTGGCAAGCTACATAAGTATGGATATTTAGATCCATTTGACTTTGACTCTTATGATACTTGCAAGTCTTGTCTTAAAGGTAAAATAACCAAGATTCCATTTATGGGAACTAGTGCAAAGTTACAGAACTCTTAGGACTGATACATAGTGATGTATGTGGTCCTATGTCTACAATGGCCAGAGGTGGCTACTCCTACTTTATTACTTTTAGTAATGATTTTTTAAGATTTGGACATGTGTTTTTGATGAAACACAAGTCTAAAGCATTTGAAAAATTTATTGAGTATAAAAATGAAGTAGAGAACCAAACGAGCAAGAAAGTTAAAATTCTTCGATCGGATCGTGGAGGCGAATACTTGAGCTCAAAATTCTTAGGATTTTCAAAAGAGAATGGGATTCTCTCTCAGGTTACTCCACCCTTTACACCACATCTTAATGGTGTGTCAGAAAGGAGGAATCGTACCCTATTAGATATGGCACGTTCCATGATGAGTAACGCTGAGTTACCTTTTTCATTCTGGGGGTATGCGCTAGAAACAGCAGCACACTTACTGAATAAGGTTCCAACTAAAGCAGTGCCTAAACCTCCATATGAGATATGGTATGGGATGAAACCACATCTTTAATATATTAAGATTTGGGGATGTCATGCTTATGTAAAAAACAAGATCCAAAAAGTTAGAGGCATGGTCAGTATTGTGTAAATTTGTAGGATATCCAAGGAATTCCCAGGGATATCAATTCTACCACATCAATGAACGAAAGATAATTGTTTCTCGGTATGCTACCTTCTTGGAGAAGGAATTTCTTGAAAAAGAAATTAGTGGGAGCATGGTAGAACTGGAAGAAATTTTAGAAATATAAATCAATACTGATAATTTATTAGAACCAAAAAATTCAGTTGTACCAGAAGAACCTCAACCACTCCACAGATATCCAAGACGATCTCATGCACCTAAAAGACAATATGATTTTCTCGTTAAAGGTAGCATGTTAGATCATGTCATAGATGATGACGAACCTTTGAGTTATCAGCAAGCATCTCAGAGTAGGGACTCTGTTGCTTGGCATGATGCAATGAAATCCGAAATAGACTCTATCTACACCAATAAAGTATGGATCTTAGACAATACTCCCAAAGGGGTGATACCCATAGGTTGCAAATGGTTGTTTAAGAAAAAGTTGGGTATATATGGGAAAGTAGAGACTTTTAAAGCTAGACTGATAGCTAAAGGTTTTCGTCAAAGACCTGGTTTGGACTACGATGAAACCTTTTCTCCAGTGGCTATGCTAAAGTTTATTCGGATCTTACTAGCTATAGCTACTCACTATGACTACGAGATCTGACAAATGGACGTCATAACTGCATTTCTAAATGGTGATTTAGAAGAGTGCATATATATGTCTCAACCAGAGGGATTTGTAGTCAGTGGGAGCAGTGGAAAAGCATGTAAGTTACTTAAAGCTATTTATGGACTGAAACAAGCATCACGGAGATGGAACATCTATTTTGATGATTCTATCAAAGAGTTTGGTTTTATCAAAAATCCAGATGAACCATGTGTGTATAAAAGGATAAATAGGAGTATAGTATCGTTTCTTATTTTGTATGTAGATGATATACTCTTAATCGGTAATGATATACCGTCATTACAAGCGGTTAAATATTGGCTATCAAAAAGATTTTCCATGAAAGATTTGGGTGAAGCATCCTATATACTAGGTATTCAGATCTATAGAGATAGATCTAAAAGGATATTAGGATTATCCCAATCTAGATACTTTGGCAAAGTGCTAAAGCGGTTTAGCATGAAAAATTCCAAGAAAGGTTTTGTACCTTCATCTCCTGGAATCTCGCTCTCTAAAAAGATGTCTCCCCAGACTGATGTAGAGAGGAAACGCATGAGTCTAATTCCTTATGCCTAGGTAGTAGGATCGATCATGTATGCCATGTTATTTACTAGACCGGATATCGCTTATTCACTTAGTTTGGTAAGTAGATACCAATCTAATCATAGAGAAGAGCACTGGAAAGCGATCAAAAATATACTTAAGTACCTGAAAAGGACTAAAGAGTTATTTTTGATATATAGTAAAAGTGACCTCCAAATGGAGGCTTTTTTTGACTTTAGCTTTCAGAGTGATATCGATGATAGTAAATCTGTTTCAAGATATGTTTTTACCCTTAATAGAGAGATTGTCAGTTGGAAAAGTTCCAAGTAGGACACAGTAGCAGACTCTACTATGGAAACCGAATACATTGCAGCAAATGATGCAGCCAAAGAAGCCGTCTGGATGAGAAAGTTCCTTTCAGAGCTGGAAGTTGTTCCCACCATTAATGATCCAGTACCTTTATACTGTGATAGTAATGCTGCAATAGCTCTGACAAAGGAACCCCGGTCTCACCATAAGTCCAGACACATTCTGAGGAAGTATCACTTGATCAGGGAGATAGTTGATCGCCAAGAGATCAAGATTGAAAGAGTTGACACAAAAGATAATATAGCAGATCCATTCACCAAGGCAATTGCTCGTATACAATTTGAAAAACTTGTTGAGCTATTGGGTATTAGATACTACAATGATTGGCCTTAGTGCAAGTGGGAGTTTGTTGGATATAGGTTCCCTGCAGGCAATAATTATATATTATAACAGGACCTATATGAATACAACATCATTGTTTAAAATAATAGTATGCTATTTTGGTCAGATTTATCTGTTATTTTAATACAGATAAAGTCCTTAGAATGATACCAGACTATCAGACATTTCGGATATGATCGTAATGAAGAGATCTGATTTGTCGCTGACGTATATTCTAAAATGTCCCTAGTCAATAAAGTGTTGAAAATAGGACATCATCACTATGGGAAGACTAGTATATACTCTATTTCGCCTTTGGTAGGATAATGATCCACCTCTTGGATCATTGATGTGAGACATCAAGATATAGTATATGTAGGCGTTAAAAAATGCTTACAGACATCCAAATACCACTCAAAGTAGAGAGAAGAAAATGAATGCTGATCTCTCAAAACAGAAGAAACAACTCAACAACGAAGAAACAGCATGCAAGCAGCTCATGGTGCCGCGGCTAAGGCGCTGCAGCCATTGGCGCCGCGGCTAAGGCGCGGCAGCCATTGGCGCCGCGGCTAAGGCGCGGCAATCATTAACGTCGCGGTTAAGGCGCGACGGCCTGTAGTGCCGCGGCTACAGCGCGGCTGTCTATTGTGTCGCGGCGATTGAAGAGGGTTGCTGTGGCAGTTACGAGGCAGTTATACAATAGTTTTTGAAGTCCACGTGGCGAAATATTAGAAACAGAACGTGTGCTGACGTGGACAAGCAGTTAAACCACGAAAAAAGGTGGTTAAAGATCGTGGGAGAGTGGTTTTAAGCACGATAGAACGTGCTGGTAACCGTCTCTTCGGCCGCGGCAGCCTATACTGCCGCGCCAATAGCCGCGGCAGTGTAGACTGCAGCGGCCAAAGAATAACTACTCGGGCAGTTATTTCGCCCCAGGTTCGCTGTGGTGCACTTCTACCCCTATAAATAGCCCCCTATGCACGAGATAAAGGACAGAGAGCAGATTGGAGCAAAAGAGACTTGAGCTTTTGGAGATTTTGAGGAAGAAAGAGAGAATTTTCACCCTTTGACAAGCATCATTCGGTGATTCCTAGAGATCTTGCTCAGACTTGATCTTTGGAAGAGTGAATATCTTACATCGATAAGATACTCGCTTCAAATCCATACTTCGATAAACGAAGGAAGGATATCAAAACAACCTTACGATCTTCGAATCGGTGGTCCACGAGTCAAAGCACTCCCGGCACAGGCAAAGTCCCACAAAGCAGTATTCGATAAACGAATTCTGTGTTATTTTCTTTAAAAGTTGTAATTTTCTTATTTTTCTTTTCATTGTAATTCTCTGTAATCAAAAGAAGATTAATGGAATCATCAATGAAAGCAACTTTTGCGGAAAACAAACTGGCGACCACAGTGGGAGCCAACGGTCTCGCTGCCGAGACCGTCGTGTCGCAGTCGATCAAGATTCCAGTTGAATCCACGGTCGAGTACGAGTTCGACCAAACCAAGTTTGAGGAATATCTCTCATCATCCTCTTCAAGATCTTCATTGTCTGGCAAATACAAGAGGATCTCACCATTGAAGAAGGTTTACACACCAAAAAAGGCTAAAAATGAAGACTCTCGCCCAATCGTTGTTGAGGCCTTGCCTTGCAACATTTTCCCGGTAATCTTCAAATCTGGAAGTTCTGCTCACGATGATTTCTCTTCAGTTGAGGAATCATTCGATCAAAGTTTGCCAACACTGACGAAAAAGGCTCGTCAGAGGCAACGCCAACGTCGTGCTCGTCAAATGGCTAAGGCCTTAGAACAAACCGACGGAGTTCATTATTACGCGGACTTAGAGTCGAGGAGGCATCGAGTGAGTCAGTTGTCTCAGCAAGCAATCACTCATGTCTCTACTAAACCAACGACGGATGAATGGACTCTTGTCAAAAGGGCTCGCTCAACCCTCAAAGAACGCATACAAAAGCGTCGTGCAAAGGCTGCTCATGCCCGTGCTCTCTTACAACAAAGGATCAAAGGGAAGAAAGAAACGGTGACCAAGGAACTACCAAAACTCTGCAAAGTTTGGACCCCAAAGTCTGGAGTTGTACAAAACCAGCATTCGGAGCCCGTGAAGATTCCATACCCACAAGGGGGTGGTTTTAAACGTGTGACTCTTGACATAACATTGGATCGCTCAAAGACAGTAATAAATCGTCCCGAGAATTCCAACAAGGTTCTACACCCTCAGAAGGAGACGTGTTCACCAAAAAGTACCGTCATACCTGAGAGGTCATACCAACAGACGATAAAATTTTTCGACAATCATACCGATGAATCGTACTATCAAGCTGGGGGTATGAACAAAACACGAAAGAGAACTGTCCGGGAAATAATCTCTCATTGTTCCTGTACACGACTCACTAGAGCCGAAATGTCAAAGCCCAAGCTGAGACATTTCCATAAGAAGCTTGCTGCTCAAGAGGATGAATTCTCTGAAGCCACTATCAACATGGTTGATAAAAGAAAATCTAAACAACATTCAAGTGACTCAAATCCTGACGTTTCCCCGAGAAGAAAAGTCAATTCAAGAATTGTCCGACGGATGCATGAAAGAATATCCTCGGAGGATGAACTTTCAGACACTTGTTCAGCCATCGCTTCGGATGATACAGTATCCAGTACAGGGCAAACCAGAGAAGTATTCACAATAACCTCTGACCAGTTCATTCAAATATTTCAGGAAGCTCTAGCCAAACAGCGCGAAGAGATTAGAGCTGAAATGAAGACAGAGATGGAGTCGGCTATCCAACAAATGAAAAAACTGTTAGTTCAACGGCCTCAACCTCCTGAGTCTAGCCAACGAGCTGAATCCAGCCGCTATGCTCAGAATGTCATAGACGACAGTGATCCAGAAGTGGATGAAGTCATCTTGGCTGATACACCTCCCAATAGCAATAAAGCTGGGGGTGGTTTAACGGATTCTCCCAGCAATGACATTGGGGGTGGTTCGATGGCGCCTCTTACAGGGGGTGATCAAACTCATTCTCCTCAATGTCCTTCGAATGAAGATGATGATGAGAGAATGAAAGAGCTTGAAAACAAAGTCAATACTTTGATGACGGTTCAAGAGGTGAAAAAGACGGGTATTCCATGTCCCTATCCAAGAGAATGGGATTCAATTCCATACCCGACAAAATTCCATCTGATCAACTTCACACCGTTTGAAGGAAAGAGCTCGCCTATTCAGCACTTGATTTATTTCAAGTCACATTTGGGCATAATCTCTGGAAACGAGGCTTTAATGGTCCGGTCATTCGTTGGCACCCTTCGTGGACCCGCCTTCGATTGGTATCGACGCCTCAAGTCAGGGAGCATCAACTGTTGGGATGACATGGAAAGCTTGTTCCTCAGCAATTTCTTCGATGATGATACAGAAGTGTCAATCGGAACCCTTTTAGATGAAAAGCAAAATGACGGAGAGTCGGTCGATAATTTTATCAAACGCTTCCGTAACAAGGCAATGAATTGCAGAGATCCTGTCACAGAGGAGTTTATCCTACAGACATGCCATAACAATCTTTCCATCGATGTCTTGGAAGTCCTGGGGGTTGTGCCTTCGACCACTTGGAGAGAGTTAAAACTACGTGGCGAACAAGCTGAACACTTTCTTAAAAGAAAGAAAGTTGAGAGAAGCCAACCGACGATACCTACGATCGCTGGTAATGCGACTCCCGATCTAAGATTCCAAAAGGAGTATTCTTTCGAAGATGATGAAGCTCCAACAATCTTGAAATACCTCCTCGCCAACGATAAAATCGAATTGCCGCCTATTAAAGATCAAGAAGGTGATAAGATGATCACAGATCCAAACTACTGTGCATACCACAGAAGGGTCCTTCATCCTACCGAGATCTGCTTTGGATTAAAAAACAAAATCCAAGCTTTAATTGACTCCGGCGTCATAACGGCCAAACAAGCCAAATGAGGACGCATAAACTGTTTCCCTTTACTCCATTGGGCACACGAGTATAAACTGTTTTCCCTTACTCCAATTGGATGCACGAGTATAAACTGCTTCTCCATGTCACTCCAAAAAGTATACGAGTATAAACTGCTTCTCAGTCATCCAACTAAATAAAATATTAAACCCGGCCTCACAAAGGAAACTGGGGGTGGATGATTTATGTAACGGGAAGTTCCTAGAGAATCTTATATTCTTAAGGATAACCCGAACATACGACTGATGATGTCGTACTCCTCATTATACCCAGTTTTACAAAGAAAGCTGGGGGTCGATAATTCATGTAACGTAAAGTTTCCGGAAGAATGTTAAATATAATATTCTTAGGGATAACCTAATTATTACGAACAAAATAATTAACACCACACACTCCCACTACTCCTTTGGTCAAACCTTTAAACAGTTAGGACCAAAGCCAAAATCCCCTCTCGATTCCTTCCATGAACGAGAGGTCCACGAATTGAACGATCAAACCTTATGATAGTTAGGATCGTACCAAACCCCCATTTGGTCAAACCTTTAAACAGTTAGGACCAAAGCCAAAAATCCCCTCTCGATTCCTTCCATGAACGAGAGGTCCACAAATTGAACGATCAAACCTTTAAACAGTTAGGATCGTCTTAAAACTCCCACCTGGTCAAACCTTTAAACAGTTAGGACCAAAGCCAAAATCTCCTCTCGATTCCTTCCATGAACGAGAGGTCCACAAATTGAATGATCAAACCTTTAAACAGTTAGGATCATTTCAACCCCCACTTGGTCAAACCTTACTACAGTTAGGACCACAACCAAATTTCCTTTCGATTCATTTTGCGAACGAAAGGTCAACTTTTGAACTGAATAATCAAACCTTACGACAGTTAGGATTATTCAAACCAATCCAGATTCTCTAAGTGGAGATCCCACCTTGAGTTTCCTTTGCGTCGAGAGATAGAATATAAAATTCTTCCTCTCCGATTTTCGGGTTCATCTCTACCAACAAAAAAGAGACCAGGAGATAGAATATAAAATTCTTCCTCTCCGATTTCGGGTTCATCTCTACCAACAAAAAAGAGACCAGGAGATAGAATATAAAATTCTTCCTCTCCATCATCTGTGTTCATCTCCACCAACAAAAAAGAGATAGGAATACTCCAATAGGTACACGAGTCTAAACTGTTTCCATAATTTCAACAGGAAGTTTCTGGAGAATATCACTCATAATATTCTTAAGAATAACCTGAATACTCCAATAGGTACACGAGTATAAACTGTTTCCCTACTATTAATAGGAAGTTTCTGGAGAATATTACTCAGAATATTCTTAAGGATAAACCTGACAATCTGTGTTCTTATGAAGACTGATACAATTTGATGACAAAAGCTGAATTCACAAGTACAAGTTTCAGCTTCGAATCAAGATCTCGACAACGGTCAAGCGATAAACGCGACGCCGGGAAAACATTAGCTATTCTACAAAGAACTGAATAGACTAAAGACAGAAGAGATCAAGAGTTGAAGCCATTTACACGATCTACTCAACCAAACATTGAAGGGATCGTAAGTAAAATCTATCTTATCCAAAGTATCCCAGAACTCCTCTATAAAAGAATGAGTCTGGAATACTTTGGAGGGGGTATCTGTAGGCGTCAAAAAATGCTAATAGATATCCAAATACAACTCAAGAGGAGATCATCGAAAAATCAAAGAAAAAAAGATAGTCTTTACTGTCTCTCCGCGCGAGACAGCGTTTGCTGTCTCTCCGCACGCGACAGCGTTTGTTGTCTCTCCGCGCGCGACAGCGTTTGCTGTCTCTCCGCGCGCGACAGCGTTTGCTGTCTCTCCGCGCGCGACAGCAAATGCTGTCTCTCCGTGCGCGACAGCGTTTGCTGTCTCTCCGTGCGCGACAGCGTTTGCTGTCTCTCCGCGCGCGACAGCGTTTGCTGTCTCTCCGTGCGAGACAGTTCTCGAAGGCTCAGAAACTGTTTTATAAACCGCCGACACGTGGCCATTAACTGCAAAAGAACATGGAAAACGTTGTGGGCAAGAATCACGGAGTTTTAAAACGTGGGAAGACAGTTACAACAAAAACTGTCAGACGGTTACTGTTCACGAGACAGTATTTACTGTCTCGGGTTACTGTTCACGAGACAGTATTTACTGTCTCGCGGGGAGAGACAGTCTTTTACTGTCTCGGAAGTACTGTTCATCCTGGAGGCTATAAATACCCCCCGAGATTGATTTTTTTAGAAGGAGAGATCCAGAGGCTGACCAGAGCACATTTCTGAGCAGACAGAGCAGAGTTCTTCAATTCAGAGCCATTCCTTGACATTCAAGCTTTGACTTGATTTCAAGAAGAACGACTATCTTACATCGATAAGATATCGTTTCATATTCTCACTTCGATAAACGAAGGAAGAATCAAACCCCTCACGATTCAATCAGAATCTGTGATTCGGTGGTCCACGAGTCAAAGCGCTCCCGGCACAGGCAAAGATCCCACGCAAGCAGTGATCCAAACAACGATCCTGCGTTTGTTTCTAAAAAGTTGTAATTTTCATTTTGTTGTGTAAAAGGAGTCTTATAAAAAGGCTACTTCTTTTGAATTTGTTGTAATCGACCGAAGATATAATGAATTCCACATCGAAAGCAACTTTTGACGAAAACAGTATACAGGTGACTCATTAGTGAATGAGTTGACTGAACGACTCACTGAGAACATCTAGTTGGTAATTATGCTTAACTGTCAAATAGAAGTTCTCAGGTGATATAGTATTAAGTAGTCTCATGACCTAAGGCATGAGTACAATATCTTACATGTCAGTATAGGTGTACTTAGACTTTTACCTAACCATAATTCTTATCGAGTTGTGCATAACGGTTTTTGTTGGGTAAATCCCGAAGCATAAGTAGATATTGAGATGCTAATATGGGATTCGTCTCTCCCAGTATAGGGGGTTAATGTCATAAGATTATTTGATATAACTATAACCTGGAAATCTTTGGCCGAGGTAAACAAGATAAACTGAGTGTCAGTTTGATCTTATAGGTTACGAATTTAATATCAACAAACACTAATTGAGCTATTAGGGTTTGACAGTTTTCCATACCCTAGGCTCAATAGTTTGACATGGTTTGACGAAGAGACCGGACTGTACGACATTATCACTGAGTGGTCCTGATAAAATTATGTAAGCATCTTGCAGACATTTATCACAACTAATACCCAGGTAGTCTTCATGTGTAGCTAGCACCTCTGTTGTACTTGTGGATATGATCCACTGCCGAGTCTTATTGTTGGGCCCTAGAGTCGCACCAAGCGCATACTTAAATCCTATGAAATATAAATTTGTAGAGTAATGTGTATGATTGATACGCATATATGATTTTTACCGGATACATATAAACGGTTATATGTATTGGTAAAATTAGAATGCTATGTGCTTAAGAAATAAATTTTAGTATTTTTCCCATAAAGTTAACTTTTAGTCAACTGGATGACTTTTTGGTCAACAGTTGACTTTTGGTCAACTCAATGACTTTTTGGTCATATGATGACTTATTAGTTAATGATTAGAAAACTACGGAATACCATATTGATGTGGTATTTTCATTTATGAAATACGAACTTTATTATACATTGATTAATAAGTCATGAGATGAGTCATTAAGATGGTATGGTTTGGGAACATGGTTTTAGCACATAGTTTTGATTCTTCATGATTCATTACATGACTCATGAGATGAGTCATTGCATGACTCATGAAAGAATCATTGTTTTGATGACTCATGGTGTGACTCATAGGATGAGTCATTCATGTCATGACATATTCTTCCTCTATAAATATGAGCTCTCTTTCTTCTTTCATGGTTAATGGAAAAATGAAATAAAGGGTTTATTCATAGTTTCTTTCCATAAAAGAAAAGAAAAGAGATCTACCTCTTACAAAACTCTAGCAACCTTTGAGTAAGAGAAAGTAGTAGGATTTTAAAGTACCCCGGGGTGGATATCTTGCCTTGTGTCTCAAGAAGACTCTGATTTTATCAAGCTCACATGAAGACTTGGAGATCCACTACAAGGAGATTTACTACTACAAGGAGCAAGAGCTAGGGGTTGTTCAATCTTTCATCGAATCACGCTTCAAAAGTATGACTTTATAACCATTGTATGCTCTCTTTAATATAGGGATCATGTTAGATTTAATTAGGATAGTCCTATTTTGTATTTTATGCTCTCTACATGCTTTGCATAATTATACGTACAGTATTCCGCTGCGTATTTTATAAATATTTAGCACGAACTTCCAACAGCGAGAACTGAGCCCGCAATGTCACTGTGAGAGACTCATTCAGGCGGTACTCACTGACTGCCAGTGTGTAGAAATGGCGAGGCCCTCGATATTTGAAAGACTCACTCAATGGCCCTCCAAGCCGAGATCTTCAAGTCGGAGGCAGCACCGTAGGAAGAGACTCGTCGCCGATGATCTAGAGCTCCCGTCCTCTATGTTAGACCCTAGAGGGGGGGTGATTAGGGTCTTATGCTAATCTAATCCGATTATATACCAA
>BQKN01056598.1:0-15566 GCA_022839385.1 Asparagus kiusianus
GAGCGTTACAACAGAGTTTAAATGAAAACAAAAGATTACAACTTAAACGAAAATAAACACGAGAGCCCGGTTTGGTACGGTCTCGCTTGCGTGGGTTGTTGGCCTGTGACGGGGACGTCGATGTCCGTGGACCGCCGACTCTTCAAGATCCTTGCCGATAAAATCCGGCAGAGTTTCGTCTATCCGCGTAGGATATAGAAACAGAACCTCGTCGATCCGCGCAAGATCTAGAGGTTATAAGCGTATATCTCGGCTAAAACGAGATAATAGCTCTTCTTAGTGTCACCGCTAAGGAGCAACACTAAGGATCAGAGGGGGGGGGTGAATGAACCTTGATGAAGAACTCTGACTCCTCAATCCAGCAGGGCTTCGCCGCTTCCAAACTCCGGAATTTCAGATCTCGAGGATAATCCCAAGACCGGAAATTCTTCTCCCAAAGCTAAATCAGAGCCAAATCAAGAGCCCTTGTAAATGGAGGGCTAAGGGGGCTATTTATAGCCATAAGAGAGAGTATAGGGGTCTTATGGACACCCCAAGAGGAGAGACACCCCCATGGGGGTGTCTCGGCTGTGGCCGAGACACTCCTGGGGGGGTGTCTTGGCCATTGGCCGAGACAACCCCTTGGGGGTGTCTCGAGCCAGCCGAGACTTGTTTGGGTATCCCCGGTCCAGCCCGGGGTCCTGCCGTTGTCCTGCCGTTGTCCCGCCGTTGTCCCGCCGTTGACTTTTCGTCCGAACTCGGATTTGAGTGATTTCGGATGCGTTGGAATCGTGACGGCGAGCTCTGTAGGCCCCGATGGTTGGATTATCCGTGGGGTGATCGGGGCACAACGGGCGTTGGTCCAATTGCGGTGATCGCGGGGTTTTTGGTCAACCCGTATCCTCGTGATTCTGACGTTCTGTCGACTCACGTAATCCGTCGGTTTGCTTCAGTCGCTCACCGGCGTTATTTGAGCTCTTGTGAACCGGGTAGTGACGTTCGATCGTCGCTCGTTGACACCGAGCTATGTCCGGGGACCTATCGGCAATTTTCGATGCCTACAAGGGTAAATATTAATTTTGTTTTAATATGATAATCAAAGTCTAACTCATGTGTAAAACCCTAATTTGATAATAAATTAATTAAGTCTTCTTGTAGATTAATCATGTTTGAACCTTAGATTGTCAGATCACAGTGACATGAACGTGTTTAAATCAGTTAATCCTTGTTTCATGTTCAGATATAACTATGTTCGGTTAATTCATGTCTTAAATTCATGTGTTATGTGAGAATATGGATAATTAAGATGTTAAATCTTAATTAGTGTTAATTCAAGAGTCGAATCATGTTAATTAATCTATGATAATTGTTTTCAAAGGACAAAACCCTTTTTCCTAAGTTGCATGTGAATTAAATAAGTTTTGTTTGAGAATAAAACACTAACACATCAAAATTCTGAGTTTGTGACTTCTGTTGAACTCAGAGTAGTCAACTAACAGAGAGAGTAGTCGACTACTCCTTACCTGATGTGTTTCACAGAGTCTGTTTCATAGCAGAGTAGTCGACTAATGTTAATAGTAGTCGACTACTAACACTTAGTTAGAATCTTCCAGATTCTGGATGAACTCAGAGTAGTCGACTACTCATGCTAGAAGTCGACTACTAAGACTTGATTTCCTGAGTTTTGTTTTGTATTTGTTTGAGATGTGTTTGCGGGGTTCGAGCCGCACTTCCTCACATGTAATTACATGAATCCACAAGTACAGTGGTATTGCACATACATTAGTATCCTAAAGGGGGTTTTGATAATAAGTGGGTTGTTTATAATAGAGTTAAAGATTGTTCATTCACTCGTTGGATATCGATGATGAGCATAGCTCAGTACTATATGAGATAGTGCGTCGATATACTAGATTTACATAGTTTATACATGAGATGAATATTGTTGATGAACTCAGTTCAGTATTACATGAGGTAGTGCGTCGATATTCCATATGTACAGGCCATTGAGTCAGGTTTGGAAGCTTTGTATAGCAGTCCGTCCCCATGAGTGTGCGATGAGGCTTGTGAGCCATATAATTATGAGGCTTGTGAGGCCATCTATTTGGATACCTATAAGGTAGGTCGTCCCGCACTCAGGCTACGTGTTGAGATCGCGATGAGACTAATAAGCCCTGTACACTATTTAGGACACTTACAGGATAGTCTATTGCTTTAAGATTGTTGATTGATAGCATAAGTCATTGGGTGGATGTCCGTTATCAATATGTCATATCATTGAGCTATAGGACCGAGATAGTAGACTCTTGAAAGTATACATGATTATATGTTGGTATTTATTCTATCTTCCCAGTGACAGTGGAAGATATTATAAATATGATGTATTGATGCTTTTATTTCCTTTATCGCTTTCTTTACTTCATAGTTTGGGATAAATAATTAGCGATTCACAATTTGAGACAATGATATATACATGAGGGTTTTCTTGTTTGGATTATTTCGCTCAACGTACCACTCTCGTGTTGTGGGTTCCTAATTGTTGATTTCCTTTAGCCTGTTTATTCTTAGTTCGGTATTAATATTTAATTATCTATAATTTGAGACAATGATATATACATGAGGGTTTTCTTATTTGGATTATTTCGCTCGACGTACTACATCTCGTGTTGTAGGTCTCTAAATGTTAATTCCACTTAGATATAGGGAAAATGATCTAGTAGACTATGCTTATAGATAGAGCCTCCACTCCATCTAGTAGCCCTTCCCCTGGGCCGAATGGAGGTGATCTTGCTATAACGCTCTGACGCTCTTTAAGTGGTTTTTTTGTTGTTTTCTCCTCTTTCAGACAGTACAAAGGTTCGGAGAGCCGCATGATGACGGAGTTCTTGCATAGTCACCGTCACATGAGTTGTTAGTAGAGGCTCCATAGTAGATTTCCTTTATGATTTCATTCATACTTTAGAGTTTTATTTCATATTGTAAAAGCAGTGTGCCTTAGTATAATTTTTAGTTGATTCATGTTGAGACATTTTTATTCTTCTAGATATTAGATGTATTACAGTTGAGACATGATTTTATTTGTGAATCTCTCTTTCTATATCATGTCTATTATATTTATTTCTTTATTTTGCCTATTTTGTACCTACACTTCTTTTGATTCCACTAGAGGATATTACTATAATTGGTAAAACATGTTACTGCACAGTGTGGGTGCATGGCATGTTTGATATCTCTGGGTTTACCTTGGATTATAGCCATGTGTGAAAACATGGGCGTCACATTTAGTATCAGAGCTCTAGTTCTAGTATCCTTAAGATCATTTTGTTTCTAGTCATGGAGGTAGGATAGAGTTTCTTAGGATTCATGTATAGAGTACGATAGGAATTTCTAGAATGAGTGAGGACGTTATATACATATACCTTGAAAATTATGAATTTTTTTATGACTATCTTACTTCGATTGAAAAGTATTTGCATAAATGATAAGTGATAATATTTTCCTATTGATATATGTTTATCTTTATGTTTGAGGTTCTATTTACTGTGTCTAACAAGCTCTACTTCTAAACATATAGATGTTAGGAGGAGGACGTGGTCGCAGAGGTACCTGTGCTCAGGGCAAGCTGATACAGAGCTCGAGCCGCATCAGGCTCTGTAGTATCTAATCGATCTTATAGTATCATTAGAAGCTCGACTAGCAGTGATAGAGGAGAAATTGGCAAATCAGGCTCCACAGGAGATACTTATTCAGGAAGAGTCACCAGAAGAGACACCGATAGATGCACCAACACCACCGGTTGTTGATGGAGCCGTTGAACAGGTGGCATGACTTCGTTTGGTAGAGAGGTATCAGAAGTTAAAGGCACCAAAGTTTCACAGCACGTCAGATTCTATTGCAGCACATAAGTAGAAGGAGGATGTGAGTAACATCTTAGATATGCTTAATGTGGACGCGGCACAGAAGTAAAGACTAGCAGCTTTTAGCCTCAAGAGTGATGCAGGAGGATGATATCGACTTCGGTTCACTCTAGAGCAGAGAATGACGATTTCATGGGAGACTTTTGTTTACTTCTTTGAGGAGCAGTATGTGTCGGCTGTAGCGAAAGCTGAGAAGGAGTTGGAGCTAGCCTAATTAGATCAGGGAGACATGTCGGTGTCAGATTATGAGAGTAAATTCATGACATTACTTAGATTCACGGGCATGTGGGGCATGCACAGATTTTTTGATGGGTCTTTGCCCGAGTTTACCTCGATATCTCGTATCTAGGCGATTTCATTTAGTAGGGGAGGTGGCCAATGCAACCATTTTATAGGAGACCAAGACTGTAATGTTTCAGAAGACCAAGGAGGGTAACGCTAAGTCAGGACAGCAGAATGACAAAGGCAAAGGCAAGAGAACTTTTGACGGATCTGGAGGGCCCCGGTAATAGGGTAAGAGTTTTCAGCATCAGCAGCATGGTCAGTATAAGAAAGGAGCATAATATGGTTCGACAGCACCGTAGCAGCACAAAATTCAAGGTGTGTATTACAACTGTAACAAGATTAGCAATAAGGCTAGGGATTGTCATAGTACACCGGCAGGAGGTCAGCAGGACAGAGGCTAGGGCCAGCAGAAGGGACAAGGACATGGTCAGCAGCAGAACTGTGGTCAGGGTTAGTATCAGCAGGGTCACGGTTACGACCAGCAGCAACAACAGAGGATTGAGGCACTGCCAGCTATTCCAAGGATTAAGGGACCAGCAGGCCAGATTTGTGTGATCTAGGAGATTCCTGAGGAACAGATGGTCCCGTATGTTTCCCCGCCAACCGTGCAACAGACGTCAGCCACTGGTAGAGTGTATGCGGTTGTTCCTTACAATCATGGTACGATCGGGGCCGTGGTGAAAGGTACGTTCCTTGTGAACTCCTTTCCAGCCTGTATTCTTTTTAACTCAGGAGATTTGCATTCCTTCATCTCCCATGATTTTATGATTAGACTTCATCTTATAGCACACCTTTAGATATCCCTTTATATGTGTCTACTCCTTTGGGAGAGATGTCCCTCTTAGAGAATATATATAGGAGATGTATCGTCAGCTTAGACGATTCTGAGTTCATGGCCGATTTGATCTTCCTGCGTATGTCCAAGTTTGATGTTATCCTTGATATGGATTGGCTATCTTCCTACCATTTGAGTATCGATTGATTTACTAAGATAGTCAGCTTGCGAGTATTTGATGGATCTGAGTTAGTGGTAGGGGCAACCAATTTGCGGAGTCATATCTAGCATACATCAAAGAGGTGATAATGTGAGATTAGGGTGCTAATTTGAGTGGGACGTGAGTGGTCTCAGAGTATCAGGATGTCTTCTAAGATATACCTGGTTTACCTCTAGTGAAAGAGGTTGAGTTTTGCATAGAGTTGCAGCCAGACACAACACCGATATCCCGAGCACCTTATCGTATGACGCCTGCTGAGATGAGGGAGCTCTAGATCCAGTTAGATGAATTGTTATCTTAGGGTTTCATTCACTGGAGTCATTCTCCGTAGGGAGCGCCTGTCCTTTTTTGTGAAGAAGAAGGATGGTAGCATGCGGTTATGTATTGATTATCGTCAGTTGAACAAGGTCACTATCTACAATAGGTATCCACTACCGAGGATTGATGACTTATTCGACCAGCTATAGGGAGCATAGAATTTCTCGAAGATTGATCTTTGTTCTAGCTAGCATTAGTTGTGGGTTTGGGAGATGGATATTTCCAAGACCGTCTTTCTGACTTGATATGGGTCATTTGAGTTCTATTTCATGCTATTTGGGTTGACTAATGCACCAATAATATTCATGAATTTGATGAACCAAGTTTTTCATCCATACTTGGACTAGTTCATGATTTTTTTATCGACGACATCCTTATATATTCAAGATCGGAGGCAGAGCACGAGCGGTATCTTTGATTAGCTTTGCAGACTTTGCGGGAGCATAAGTTATACGCCAAGCTCAGCAAGTACGAGTTTTGGCTATATGATGTTAGATTTTTAGGCCACGTAATCAGTAGAGAGGGCATTGTAGTTGATCCAGCTAAGGTTGAGGTAGTACTAGATTGGGAGCCGTCGAAGACGATTTCAAAGTTCCATGGTTTCTTACGTTTGGCTGACTATTACAGGAAGTTCATTTAGGACTTTTTAAAGATTACGATGCCACTTACATGCCTTACAAAGAAGGGTGTACAGTTTGTTTGGGGCACAGAGTGCCAGGAAGCCTTTGAAACTTTGAAGGCTAAGTTGACTACAGCGCCGGTGTTGATCATTCCGAGTAGTGATAAGACTTTTGTTGTCTACACGGATGCATCATTGTCAGGTCTCAGAGGTGTTTTGATGCAGACCCAGAGAGTAATGGCCTACATTTCAAGGAAGTTGAGGACTCATGAGCAGAATTATCCCACGTACGACTTGGAGCTAGCAGCCGTGGTCTTCACACTGAAGACATGAAGGCACTATCCGTATAGAGTATAGTTCGAGCTATTTACGGATCATCAGAGTTTGAAGTACCTCTTTTCTCAGAAAGAGCTAAATAAGAGACATCGATGATGGGTTGAATTTACTAAAGATTATGAGTTCAAGCTTTAGTATCATCCGGGAAAGGCGAACGTAGTAGCAGACACGATGAGCAGGAAGCGTCGACATCGGTTGTGGCTTTGAGGTGCTCGTTGTATCAAGATCTCCACACCCTTAGCCAGTTTGACTTTAGGTCAGAGATCGGCAAGAGCAGCGCATTTTTGGCAGCTTTGTCATGTTCGCGGGAAAAACTGTAGCCTTCTTCATTGATGATTCCATTGTACACTCAGTAATTGTTTATCGATTACAAAGTTTTGGTCTTTTTATAAGCTCCGGTTACAAGAAATCAACAAAAAGTAAAAAATTACAACTTTCCTTATTTGTCGAACAAATCACGAGCACCTGTTATCTGGTTGCTCGCTTGCGTGGGTTGTTTGCCTGCGCCGATGGTTAATCCGTTGACCACCGCACGATCTAGATCCGGACGGATCTACGCAATACGACGGGTATTATTCCACTAAGGAAATAATAGCCGGGGGATCGGTTCACCAAGGAACAAATCGCCCAAATCTCGGGATCAAAGACCAAGCTTTGACCCGGAGTGTGCCTACGTAGATCTCAGATCTGATTTCCTCTCTCGAACTCCTGCCTTTTGTGACGCGGATGCTCGCCAAGAACTAGATCTGAATGCCCAAGTCTTCAAGCCTTCAAAACTCTAGAATGAGATCTCAATTCGGTAGAGTTTCGGCTCTCCAAAAAGTCCTCCTTTCAAATGAACAAGACCCCCTATTTATAGGAAACCAGATCTGTGCCTTGGGCACAGATCTGGGCCGGCCACCTCAAGGTGGCTCGGCTCTGGGTCGAGCCACCTTGAGGTGGCTCGGCCTTTGCTGAGCCACCGAGCCACCTCAAGGTGGCTCGGTTTGGGCCGAGCCACCTTGAGACGGCTCGGCTTCGGCCGAGCCTCCTCTAGGTGTTAGGTTCCGTCGTTTTCTATCTTTCAGTTGTTCTGTCCGTGATCCGGTTGTGTTGTTGACCCGATTCGGCAGTAAATCCGGTTTCTGATTTCGAGTCCGAAACTGATCTTGATTCGATCGTGATTCATCTGAGTTCGCTCTTGTTTAGATGACTCGTTGATTCCCCAAACCGTTGGCTTAATTCCGCACGCGAATGGATGCGTTCCGTTGCTCGCGTGCGATTTGTTGACCTCGTTGCCTCGTCATTCGATGGTTTGTCGAATCGCCATGCCGAGCTGTGCTAAAGGACCTATAGGAAATTTTATATGCCTACAGATACCCCCTCCAAAGTATTTCAGCCTCTCTTTTATAGAAGAGTCTGGAATGCTTTGGATATGATTGCCCCAACCTTCGGTCGGAGTAATGGGACTTTGGAATGGCTTTTGTTCTGGATTCCTTCACTTCCTTCAGGCTATTCGGTGCTTTGTCGAATGTCTGTAGGGATTCTGGTGCTGCATTTATTGTCTGACCGTTGTCGGAATTTCGAACTTAAAGTCGATTCCTGATTTTTCGATCTTTAGCTCGTGTTTGTTGGTTCAACTAACCCTTGATTGTTGGCGTTGAGTCTTTATTTGCGATGCGTTGTCCGGCATAGTGTTATTGAGTTATCCTTAAGAATATTTTTAGAAAAATATTCTCCAGGAACTTCTCAAAAGAAATAGGGAATAGTTTATACTCGTATACCTCATTGGAGTATTTTTCGTGCCCGAATGAGCTGAATCGGTCTGATAATGACCCAAAAAGGGAGTAGTTGAGCTAAAAAAAAAACTTCCTATCCTTCCGAATGCGTGGGAGAGGCCAAAATAAACAAAGGATTGAACTCTCGGTTGATTTGAAGTTGTTTCGACGCTCGATTCAGCTTCAATTTGAGTCCTGGTTCAAATCTGGTTCAATCTGGTTCAGGGCTGGTTCAACCTGGTTCAGGGCTGGTTCAACCTGGTTCAGGACTGGTTCAGACTGGCTCAAGACTGGTTTAGACTGGTTTATTCTGGTCTGATCTGGTTCAGTCTGGTTTGGTCTGGTTCAGCCTGGTTTGGCCTCTTTTGAACTGATTTGGACTGATCTGGTCTGGTTCACCCTGGTCCGGTCTGGTTCAGGACTGGTTCACATTATAAAAAGGGTTCTTTTTCTTTTCTTTTCCTCCTCCTAGGGCCGGCCCCCTTTTCCTCCTCTCTCTTGGATTCCTCTTCCCTCTTGCATTCTCTTTCCCTCAAATCTTCATAAATACCCTAGATCCATCCTCCCTTTGGATCTTAGACTAAAAAATCCCTCAAAAAATCTCTAAATAAAATTTCTCTCAGGCCCCTCGAGCACGTGGTCTGAGCCTCTTTCAAGACTTGATTTTTGTCGGATCTTCGAGCTTTCCCTCAGGTAAATCTTCTATAATTTTAGCATATTTCCTACTTAATTCAATTTATGAACTTGTGGGATCGCATGTGAGGGTTAGGATTATGATTTGGCGCCTCGAGCTCCTCTTTCAGGGGGTAGAATTGCAATAAAAAGAGGAACTTTTTTTTTCTGGATCTGATCCTTTAATTTATTTTGCAGGTCAACATGTCTCGTATTGCGAGGGGTCAATCCTCTATCGCGTCGGCTGACGGCGCGCCTCCCTCTTATGCCGGTGAGCTGTTTCTGGAAATTTACAAATTAGTCCATTTTTTTCTTGGAAATTTGTAAATTGGTCCTTTTTACTCCACGTTGTTCTCCTTGGTGAGGCAATCGGGAAGAGCCTTGATTCTCTTTGGTGAGGATCGATGCTTTAAAGATGTGTTTTGCTTGGTCAAAACCATATCTCAAAATAAAGGGGGCGTTTTGACGTCGCATTGTGCCTTATAAGACAGGGATATATTGTCGATATACCCTATCTTATGAATGCACCACGTGGCCAAATCGTCTCACCCTTTATAAGGCAATGACTCTATCTTACCCATCCGTAAGATGAGTTCAATTTCCTTTTATAACTGGAATTAACAAACGTTTAATTGCTTGTTTTCAGTTGAGTATCCTTTTGGAGCATTTTCATCTCATGCGGTGAACGGACGTCGTGGGGATGTTTTATCTTCGGTTTCCGCCAGGCAGGCTATCGGTCCACTTCCTCGGTTGAATTCCCATGATAGGAGGATGGTGAGTCCCGAAATCATCCTAATATCCGACGATGAAGGGGAAGAGGATCCTATTGCTGCAATTATGTCTGACCAAGAATCTGTCCTCCCGGTCTCCGAATCCGTGCAGGGCATCCTCCAAAAAGTAGAGAAGGTTATGCAACAAACGGCCACCGCCATTAGTTCTGGATGGGGAAGATCTTATGATTTGCTCCCTTTCATAACAGATAGTCTTAAAGACATTCAGCGTGTAGGTGGCATCTGGCTAGCTGGACGATGTGAGTTAAGGTTGACTTGCTTGGAGGAACTCATATATCGTTTGGAAGAGCTAGTACACTTTGACTCATATGATGAGGTCACGTCGCTCATGATCGATGCTCAGATTCAGAGGATGCATGAGCGTAAGGCCCGAGCGAGACGCATATCAGAGCAAGAAATAATCGTTGCGAACTTGTATGGACGGCAACGTCGTCTACGGTCTAAGATGGATGCTTATAACAACATTGCTGATAGGACGAGGATTAGGACCGTCCAAGGGGAGAGGACTCTAAAAGATTTTGAGCTCGAGAGCACCAGAGTTCAAAATGTTTATAGAGGAGAGCTGGAGGTTCTTCACGCGTTGCGCCGAGAAGACGTAACTGCCGACACTGCCGCCATTCTTGCTTATGCCAAGCTTCAGAAGGAAGAAGAGAAGAGGGTTCGAGCGGAACATGCCGAGCAACTTGCCGCTGTTAAGGTTAAAATTGCTTCCTTCAGTTTGTTAGATCTGATTTGAGACGTTTTCTTGTATCTCCACTTGGTTTGATTTTATTAATAAAAAAAAGTCTTTTCTTTAGCGCACTCTTCTCTTTATCATTATGTTTCTCTGTTGATTGTGAACCCGATGGTCATAATACTTACAGGATTTTTGGCAAACCCTCAGCCATCATCGGGTTTGATAAGCCTTTACCGACTACCGTTTGAGTCGGGCTAGCATGCGGATTGTTTAAACCCGTTCCGCATGTGACGTTGTGCTAAGAGAGTTAACTCTCTTAGTGCTACGGTATTGAATACGTAAACTTCGTCTTTCTCACGGGAATAGACTACCCGGCGACGCGTGTTAGGCGTTGACTTTAAGATTTTTGGCTAACCCCCAGCCTTCAACGGATTTGATTGGCCTTTACCGATTACCGTTTGAATCGGGCTTACATGCGGATTGTTTTAGTCCGTTCCGCATGTGACGTTGTGCTAAAGGAATGAACTCCCTTAGACTTTGTGCTATGATGTTGAATACATAGACTTTACCATTTGTTATGGGAATAGGTTACCCGGCGACGCGTGTTAGGCGTTGACTTTAGGATTTTTGGCTAATCCCCAGCCTTCAAAGGATTTGATTAGCCTTTACCGACTACCGTTTGAGTCGGGCTAGCATGCGGATTATCTAAATCCGTTCCGCATGTACCGTTGTGCTAAGAGAGTGAATTCTCTGAGACTTTGTGCTACGACTTCGAATACGTAGACTTAGCCATTGTTACGGGAATAGGCTACCTGGCAACGTGTATTAGACGTTGACTTATCCCTACTTAGGCTTCAGGATAAAAGTCCCCAGAATCAGGCTCTGGTATCTCTTTATACGGGTAGAGATTAAACCGGCGACGCGTGTTAGGCGTCGACATATCCTTTCTTAGGATTCAGGATGAAATTCCCTATGCGTGTAAGGCATGGATTTTGACGTTATTAATAACATCCTGCCACAACGTTGAATATGTGGGCGGGTGTTCCTTTTAACGGTTAAGAACTAACCGGCAGCGCGGGTTAAGCACAGACTTATCCCTTCTTAGGTTTCAGGATAAAATACCCCAGAATTGAACTCTGGTGTCTTTTTCTGCGGAGAAAGACTAAACCGGCAGCGCGTATTAGGCGCAGACTTATCCCTGCTTAGGATTTAGGATAAACTTCCTAGGATGAATCCTAAATTCTTAGAAAAGGATTGGTGTGGGAAGGAAGAATTTTATATTCTATTCCCCGAACAAGGAAGGGAGAATTTTATATTCTATTCCTTGATCCTGGAAAGGAAGAATTTTATATTCTATTTCTAGTGCAAGAAAGAAACTAGAAGTGGGATCTCCACTCCGAGAATCCGGAAGATCTAAATAAGCTTGCCTTTTATAGGATTGGTTATCTAGATGAGTTTTTCATTTATCGAAATAAAATTTCAACTTTGGTTATAACCATGAAGATGTATAACCAAAGAGAAAAGAGGGGAGCTCTTTCGTTTATCGAAAGGAGGCTCTGAATTAAAAATGGACCTCTTGTTCGTGGAAAGAATTAAGAGGGCAATTTGTTGGTGGCTTAGACTAGAAAGACAGTTTTGGTGGACTCACCGTCAATTGAAATTGATCAGTGAGGGATTTTGGTGGTAAAAAAAAAAAAAATTTCGGGTTATCCTCTAGAATATTAAGTGTAATATTCTTCGAGGAACTTCCCGATAAATGAGTTATCCTGAATGTACTAAGGATAGTACTTTTTCAGGAACTTCCCATTTATTGGCATTAATTGCCTGACGCCTTCTAGAGAGATGAGGCGATATGCGCCGTTTGAGTAGACTGTGTCTATCACAAATGGTCCTTCCTATTTGGGTTCGAATTTACCTTTCTTCTTGGAATTGAGGATTATCGATCGGCGAGCAGCGAGGACCAGATCTCCCTCCTTGAAGCTTCTTTGTCGGACTCTTTTGTTAAAAGCCCTAGACATTCTGGCTTGATAAAACTCGATGTGTTGTTGAGCTTCCAAGCGCTTTTCATCCAATCTTTTGAGTTCTTCGAGACGTTTCTGATGTTGCTCTTCGGTCGTCATCTCCGTTGCGAGAGCGATCCGAAGGGAGGGGATTTGAATCTCCAACGGTAGCACAGCTTCACATCCGTACACCAATGAATACGGGGTGGCTCCCGTAGGTATGCGTACGGTGGTGCGATAAGCCCAGAGTGCTTCACCGAGTTTATCGTCCCAATCTCATTTATTGGTTTTCACGAGCTTTGATAGGATTTTAATGATCGTATTGTTGAAAGCCTCAGCTAATCCGTTCGCAGCGGGATAATAAGCTGTCGACGAAACATCTTGGATCTTGAATTTGTCACAGAACCTGACGAAAGCATTGCTTATAAACTATGGACCGTTGTCATGAATGATCCGTCTTGGCACGTCGTGTCGGTATATGACATGATGCTTGATGAAATTGATGACGTTGTTCGTCTTCACTTTCTTAAGAGGAATTGCTTTAGCCCACTTTGAAAAGTAATCCGTGATTGCGAGAATAAACCGATCACCTTTGACTGAAGGGGGAAAAATAGGACCGACAATGTCCATACCCCATGTCTCGAATGGCTAAGACGTGGTTGACGTATGTAAACGTTCCGGTGGTTGGTGCATATAATTTGCATGCACTTGACAGGCGTGACATTCTCGCGCGTATTCAATCGCGTCACGAACCATTGTTGGCCAGAAGTATCCCATTCTTCTGATTCGATCATACAGCTTGGGACCAGGCTGATGCGCGCCGCACTCTCCTTCATGTGCTTCCTTAAGAACTTCTTTTGCTTCTTCGTTCGAAAGGCATCGGAGGAGCAAATCATCATACCCTCGACGGTATAATGTACAGGTCTCGGCATTGTAGAAGAACCTTGGTGCTCTTCGGCGAATAGATTCTTTTTCTTTCACATCCTCCGGCAAAATGCCATATTGGACGTAGTCAATGATGGGAAAACGCCAATCTCGGGACTCAGACCTAATTTGAGTTGAGTTTTCCTCCTTGGCGTTCGCATTTCTTTCATCTTCTTCTTCGATATCCATATTGTATATGGGTATACAGAGTTGATGTGATCTCACTGTGACTAGCAGTTCAGTTTTAGGCGGCTGCGCGAGTGATACTGCTAGTGCTGCCAGTGCATCCGTATAAGCATTCTGGAGACGAGGGATGTACTCGATAAAGAACTCTTCGAACGAATCTGCTATTTTGATGGCCTCCTGGTGGTATGGGATCAGGTCTTGGTTCCTGACTTCATACTCTCCACGGACTTGATTGACGATCAGTTGAGAATCCCCAAAAGCTTCGAGATATTCGACCCCCAGCTCCTTGGCGAAACTGAGTACAATAAGGAGCGCGTTGTACTCAGCTACGTTATTGGAGCACGGACCGGTCAGTGAATAAGCACGAGGCATCACATGCTTCCCCGGGGAAACTAAGACAACTCCAACTCCGGAGGAGACTTTAGGACATCCGGGGGTTACTGCCTTATTAACTGCTCTCGAAGCACCATCAAAGTATAATTGCCATACTTGTTGATGCGATGTGGTGTTAACCTCATGGGTTTCATCCGGCAAGTCATCATATACTTCTGCCGTATCTGTTGTCGGGCTTGCCGCCAAAAGATCACAAATCGCTTGTCCTTTGACCGACTTCTGCTGTTTGAAGTGCAGATCATACTGGGACAAGAGAAGGGCCCATTTCGCTAACCGCCAATTCATCGAACCCGGTTGCGTCATAAAAACCCGTACTGGATTAACGTTAGAGATAACGTAAATCGTTTGTCCGACCAAGTAATGCCGCATCTTTTATACTGCAAATACCAATGCGAGATATTCTTTCTCAATCATTGGATATCGGGACTCAGTGCCTACCAACGTCCGACTTAGGTAATAAATTGCCTGTTCGTGACCATTATCATCGTCTTGTGCTAATAAAGCACTTATCAAATGGTTCATCGCCTTGATGTATATCAAGAACGGTTTACCTGATTTTGGTGCTACAAGAACAGGAGGATTCGTCAGATACGTCTTGATATCTTTGAGTGCTCTTTAGCAGGCATCGTCCCAAATAAACGACACACCTTTCTTGTTTAGCTTAGAGAACGGCTGGCACTTCCCAGAGAGATTTGAAATGAACCGCCGGATGTAAGCTAGACGCCCTTGCAATCCTCTGAGTTCTCCTAGATTTCTTGGGGGTTGCAATTCAATTATCGCCTTCACCTTATCAGGATCGATGTGTATACCTTTAGTGGTGATGACGAATCCAAGGAATTTTCCGCTGGACATTCCAAGGAAGGATTTGGTAGGATTCATCTTCAATTGATGACTCCGCATGAGATCAAACATCGTCTTCAAGTCTTTGATGTGATCTTCTTTGTTGTGACTTTTCACCACTAAATCATCAACGTAGAACTCAACCGTCTTCCTGAGGTGCTTCTGGAAAATCTTAGTCATTGCTCGTTGGTACGTGGCGCCTGTATTCTTTAGACCGAAAGGCATCACTGTGTAGCATAAGACACCGAGGGGTATTCTGAACGCTGTATGCTTCTCATCATCCGGGTGCATCTTGATTTGATTATACCCCGAAAAGCCGTCCATGAAGGACATCCTCTCAAATCCGCACATATTGTCAATGATGACGTCCGTGATTAGGAGGGGAAAGTCATCTTTCGGACATGCCGTATTTAGGTCTCTGAAGTCGATGCATATCCTGATCTTGCCATTCTTCTTCATGACTGGGACAATGTTGGCCAGCCAGTCTGGATGCTGCTCCTCTCAGATAAACCCTGAGTCGATCAATTTCTTGACCTCTGCCTCGATGGCTTCCATAATTTGCGGACGAAACCGTCTTTGTTGTTGTTTGACTGGTTTGGCATCCGACTTGATATCGAGGCGGTGCACCGCCACATTGGGGTCAAGCCCTGGCATGTCTTCGTAATTCCAAGCGAAGACGTCGATATATTCCCTGATGAGAGCAATTAATTCCTCCTTTTCATCTGGCGGAAGACTATCGCTGATGAATATGGGCTTTGGGTTGGCTTCATCGCCCATATTAATTTGGACTATCTTATCCTCTGTGGGGGGTTCCCTCTGTTCAAACCTATCTGTTGGGAACATGGTTAATGTTACAATATCTCTTGTATTTTGATGAT
>BQKN01056598.1:15576-32557 GCA_022839385.1 Asparagus kiusianus
TGTCTAAGTTGTACTGTTGGCTTGCGGGTTTGCAAGTAGAAATAGTGGAGAAATCTCAAGCGAGGCTTGGGGACTGGATGTAGGTCTGGAGGACCGAACCAGTATAAATCCGTGTGTTTGCGTTTGCAATTTTCTGTGATTGTCTACATATTGGTTTGATCCTTCTTACTCTTTGTGTTATTATCTTATTGAAATTTAAAGTTTCCGCATTAGATTTCATAAACACTATTCAACCCCCCCTTCTAGTGTTTGAGTGCCATTACAGCGATCCCACACTATCTCCATACTGCAGGTTCAGATGATGGACCCATGGGTCTTCCCACGTTAGCATTTGCTCATCTTCTTCCATCGTAGATGGATCAGCTGAAGTCATGTTAGATATTAAGGTCTTGAACATTTCCCCCAAACTTGTGTCGGAGTCCCATCCTGAGGAATCTGCCGAGTACCCATCCTTGGCTTTGTTAGCAATTTGATCGATAATTTGCCAACCACATTCATCATCAGACGAGGAAACATAGCCTAAGCCTCTTTTGTGACGGTAATAATTATCCGGTTTTCCTTTTGGTACATATGCTACTTTGGCTGGGATACGGGAACCTCGATCGATGTATAATCCTTCTCCGAGTGCGAAATCGTATCCCTATTTTTCCATGAGCTTGCGCGCTTCCGGACTGTACTTAGATAAATGTCGACTAGGTTGGTCTTCCTCCTCGTCTTCCCTTAGGAAATGATCTGGTAATGGAAAATTCTCTCCTTTACCATAAATCACTTCTTTTTGTCCCCCTATTTTGGCAGGAATAATCTGGGTTGTTCCGAAAGAATGCTGGAGGCGTTTCTTCGTTACATAAGATGATCGGAGCGGCGTATATAACTCAGGCTTATCGTCTAATCCTTTTATCGCATCATCAAGAGACAAGGAGTACTCTAAATAAGCTTTTATTTCAATATCAGCAAGTTGCCAGTTACAACTGCCATCTGACGATTGTTCATCGTCAAGATTGATTACAAAGGGTACAATGTCATTTAAAACAAAACCACCATTGTAATCGAATCCGGCTTCAGAATCAGCTTCTTCTCCGCTGTCCGTGCCCTGGACCGATGGTTTCGTATCGGATTCGTTACCATAAAGGAGAGAATCGGTGAAGTAATTCTCAAACCCTTTAAATGGTTGCTTATCCGCGACCACCGTCCTGACTCTACCATCTGTGTCGACATATTTCAGACACTGATGGAGAGTGGAGGGAACTATAACATTACTATGAATCCAAGGCCGACCCAGTAGTAAGTTATATGATGTCTCAGCATCAATCACGTAACACGTGACCTCCATCTTCAGATCACCCATTTGGCACTTTATCCGGATCTTTCCCAAAGGCCTCGACCCGCTGGTGTTGAATCCGTAAATGACCGTGCCTGTAGATGCCAATTTGCTGACTGGAATGCCAAGGCTATGCATTAGGCGAAGCGGCATAATGCTCACAGCGGAACCCGGATCCACTTGGATTCGGTTGACTTCGCTGGAGCCAATGTACCCGATGAAGTATAGGGGCCGATCATGGTTCGAATTCTTCGTCTGCATATCCTCTTTTGTGAAGGTGATGCAGGGAAGGTTCTTGGCCGCTACATTGCATTGTTGAACTAACAGTTCTGACTCTTCAGGTGCCGGCTTGACTCGAGTGAGGAACGTTTCTGAATCGGCCAAGGCTTCTCGTAATGCCTACCTGGTCTCTTTAGACAACCGCAGCACCTCATACAGCGTTATTCACGCTGGAATATTGGCTAATTGAGCCATGATATCGAAAACCCGTGGAGTTTTCGAGCTCTCCGGTTTATCTCTTCCAATCGGACGATTGAAACAAGACTGCTTCGGATTCTGCACCTCTTGGGGTCTCTTTTCCTTCTGCTGATCCGTCGGCTGTCGTCGAGCATCTTCAGCCGGTTTAGGAGCTGCAATCACCCCCAGCTCTGTTAGAGTCTTGGCTGGTCTCCGTTTAGCCACCCCTGCTCAGCTAACTGGTCACTGGGCGATGGATAGTTGTAGTGATACTCGTTTTCGCTCCGGGTCATAAAGACTTCTTGCTCCTCTTCGGAGAACGGGAAAGCTAGGATTCTTTCGTCATCTTCTCCGGGGATAGCAGAGACTCCGCAGCAAGACTTCCCTTTCCCTTTTGATTTCTTATTGGATGACGATCCGACCCATTGTTCATCTTAAATTAGGTCGGGGTGAACCCAGAGAATTTTGTCATTTGGGACTGTGTGTGGCACAAGTCCCTTTTGGCGTTGTCCGTGCAGGTCATCATTCACCGTCTTCATCCTGACTTTGGTGACGCGTTTTGGCTCGAACCATGTCGTGGGCACCGATCCAAAGCTGATCGACACTGTGTTTGCTCCCACATTCTTTGCAGGCTTCGGGGTTATGACTCCCACATCAATCAACGCCTGGATCTTGTCCTTGAGGTGGTAACAAGACTTCGTAGGGTGGTGAACCGCTCTATGGTACGCGCAGTACTTTAGGTCCGTCACTTTGCTGGCCCCTTCATGATCTATGATCGCCGGCAGCTGGATTTTATTGTTCTCCAACAAGTACTTGAAGATGTTGGGAACTTCATCATCCTTGAAGGAGTAGACTTTGGAAAACCTTGGCTCCGAAGACTTCTGCTTCTAAGGCCATTGCTGCCATTACGACTGCGACTGTTGTGGCGCTCGTTGCTGCTGCTGTTGTTGAGGTTGCAATTGAAAAGTTTGGTTAGCATCAACGGCATTAGCATGAACTTTACCTTTTCCCTTCGGGTTGAAGTTCTGCGCTGGAGCATTCGCCGCTTGTTGGCCTCTCTCCGCCTTCTTCCTCCTGAGGAATCGCTCGGCTTGTTCCCCTCGGACCTTCAGATCCTTCCATGTCTTGGATGGTGCTGTGCCCATTGCTTCCAACACGTCTAGTGAAAGGTTGTTATGGCAGGTCTGGAGGATGAATTCCTCAGTGATCGGGTCCCGGCAATTCATCGCTTTGTTCCGGAACCTTTTGACGAAGGTGTCGACTAACTCCCCATCCTTCTGCTTCTCATCGAGCAACGATCCGATAGAGATCTCGGTGTCGTCGTCGAAGAAATTTGTGAGGAACTTAGTCTCCATGTCGTCCCAGCTGTTTATGCTTCCTGGCTTGAGACGGCGATACCAATCGAAGGCGGCTCCGCGAAGAGTGCCAACGAATGACTGCACCATTAGAGGCTCATTAATAGAGATTACCCCCAAGTGTGATTTAAAGTAAATCAAATACTGAGTGGGTGAACCCATCCCATTAAACGGCGTGAAGTTAATTAGACTAAACTTCGCCGGATATGGGATTGATTCCCACTCTCTTGGGTATGGACAAGGAATGCTTGTCTTCTTTATCTCTTGAGCGGAAATCAGCGTATTGATTTTGCTCTCGAGATTTTTGATTTTTAGACTTTCACCCGAGTTTTCATCAGTACGATTCGGAGGTGGAAGCGTGGTGTTGTGACTAGCATCCTCATTGCCACCCTCTGTATTAACGGGAGGGTTATTGGCGTTGCGAGCTTCATCCGCGTTCGTATTCTCAACTTCCTGAACAACCGGATTACGGCGGCTTGGTTCGCCTTGCTGGTTCGTCAGTGCTTGGATCTGTTGATCATGCATCTCTCTCATGTTCTGCATGGCCATCTGCATTTCGAACCTGAAGCTTTCCTATTGTTTGGCCATGGCTTCTTCGAGCATCTTGGCCACTTGCTCCGCGCTTATCATGAATGACTCGCGGGGTTGTCCTTCACTGGACACAGTATTGTTAGACGCAATTGCTGAGCCGGCATCTGATTCTTCATCTCCCGAAGGTACTCTTGTCCGAACCCTACCATACGTTGCACGAATGATAGCTCCGGACTGAAGACGAGTTACACGTCGGGGCACCTCTGGAATCGCCTCGGGGTTGTCCTGAGCCGATGTTCCTTTGCTGGTCATGTTGGCGGTGACCCTCGAATGTTCACCGTCTTCGACCACCGTTCTTCTTCGTCAAAAACGCCTAGACCTTGGTTTTGGCGTTTCGGTAGTTGGCGTTTCGGTACTAAGTCTTTCGAACACCGAAACTCTCTCGGGGACTGCCTTGATGCAGTCGCATTCAGACAGTACCGTCCGAATGAGCTTTGAACAAGGGCACTGAGTTTCCAGCCTTCGAGGACTTCTCTTTCTGGTTTTGCTCGTACCCCCAGCATGATAGTACAGCTCGTCCGTTTGAAAGTCGGAGCAATCTATCGTGTGTTGGTACAATTTTCCAGGTATAACGTTATCGTCATCGGACGACAACGTTTTCTTCTGAGGATGAATTGCCTTCTTTGGGCTCTCGAGAGTCACTCGCCTCGAAACACGCCTTTGTGGGCGTGAATTCTCAACGGGCTCCCGAACTTCGATGCGCAAAGTGGTGCGCTTAGGTGCCATGATTTCTCTGTCATGCTGAAGGTTGCGGCGACCCCCAGCATGTTGGCTCGTTCGGGATTTCTTCATTGGCCCCAAACGCTCTTGAGCTAGAATTTTGCCTCGTTCTTTGGGAAGTAGACCGAAGCGCTCCAAAACCGACTTCCTTTTCTGGGACGGTCCTGCGGGATCTCCCGGAGCAGTTGTGAAAGTCATCGGCGGTTTGGATTTGTAGGCGTATAAAATTGCCTATGGGTCCCTCAGCATAGCTCGACACAAGAAATCGACAAATCAACGGACGTTCGAGCAACGAAGCGGACTAACGAGGCTACGGAGCCAACGAACCGCACACAAGCAACAGAATACGTTCGCATGTGGAATCGATCCAACGGTTTGGAAAATCAACGAGTCGTCCAACAACAAAATAGGATTTGTACTCAAACACCGAGGCAGAAATACTGCCAAATAAAGACGCGGGCTATCAGATCAAAGTCTGGGCGGATCAAACGAAGAACCGAAAGACGGAAAACACCGGAAAACGACGAAACACGACACACCCGGGGACTCGGCCTGAACCGAGCCAACCCGGGGTGGCTCGGCATGAGCCGAGCCGCCCCAAGGTGGCCGGGTGTTCCCCCCTCCCTCTTGTGCACGCGGGCACAGTTCAGGTATCCTATAAATAGGGGGGGTGGTTGTTCATTTGAGAGGACTTTTTGGTTGAACTTCTAAAGAGCCGAAACTCTGCCGGATTGTCATCTCAACTCGGAATTGTGAAGGCTTGAAGCTTGGACCCTCGGATTCAGTTCTTGGCGATCACCCGCAACAAACAAGGCAGGAGTTCGAAGAGGCTAATCCTCAGATCTACGTCGTTCTACTCCGGATCTAAGCTTGGTTCTTAGATCCCGAGATTCGAGCGGTCGTTTCCTTGGTGAAACGATCCCTCCCGGCTATTATCTCCTTGGTGGGATAGTACCCGTAATACGTCGTAGATCTGCTCGGATCCAGATCTCACGGTGGTCAACGGTAAGCAACCCCGGCGCAGGCAAAGAACCCACAAAGCGAGCAACCGGAAAACAGGAGCTCGCGATCTGTTCGTTAAATAAGGAAAGTTGTAATTTTTCTTTATTTGTTTTGAATTTCGTTGTAACCGGCTCTTATAAATAAAACCGGATCTTTGTAAACGCAAAAAGTTGTTAACATTGAGTGCAATGAGTTCGTCAATGAAGAAGAATCTGATTTTTCCCGCGAACAATCTGGCGACCACAGTGGGAGCCACCGATCTCGTTGCCGAGATCGGAGCGTCGCAGCCGCGGATCTCGATCCCGGTCGTGGAGGAGGTCGAGTATGAATTCGACCAGCAGAAGTACGAGGAGTACGTGTCCTCGTCCGGATCTACCTCCTCCCCCAAGCCCAAGAAGTCCCAAAAGCTCTCCTCTAGGAGAAAGGTGCGTTGGTGCGAAGAAGTCGAAGCCACCAACGACGACCTCACCCCGATCGACGCCGAAGTTGCGTTGGGTGAAGTCCTACCGGCCTCTAAGAAGGTCAAATCCGCCGTTGAAGGCGTGGTGATTCTCTCCAAGAGAGCCCGCCAGAGGCAGCGTCAACGCCTCGCGAAGCAATTCGCCAAGGCGATGGAGTCCGTTGACGGGGTCCGTTATCATGCGGATCTGAAGAACAAACGAGGCAAACAGCCTCAACAACAAATACAGGGTGGTTCCTCCAAACCATCAACAATGGAGTGGGTCCGTGTCAAACGAAATCGCTCGACATTGGAGGAACGCATCCGCAAACGACGCGCGTTATCGACGCAAGCACGGGCCAAAGCTGAAGAAGCCCGTCGGAAGCTGCAGAAGGAGGTGGTCAAAAAGCCACCACCAACTCGCAAGGTTTGGAGGCCAAAGTCTGAAGCAACGGTTTAGACCAAGGAGCGACAACCGCAGCCTCCGAAAATTCAACACCCGGCAAATCAATCCAAACAGCCGGTAATTTTTGCAACTGCTCAGGGAGATCCCGCAGGACCATCCCAGAAGAGAAAATCAGTTTTGGAGCGTCTCGGCCCACTTCCGAAGGAACGAGGTAAAGCTCCAGTATAAGAACGCTTGGGACCAATGAAGAAGTCCCAACCAATGTAACATGCTGGGGGTCACTGCAACCCTCAACACTTGGAGAAAATTGTGGCACCCAAGCGCACAACCCTGCACATTGAAGTGCAAGAGCCCGCTGAAGATTCACGCCCACAAAGGCGCGTTTCAAGGCGTGTGACTCTGGATGGTCCGAAGAAGACAATTATTCCTCAGAAGGAAACGTTGTCATCTGATGACGACAACGTTATACCTGAGAGATCGTGCCAACACACGATAGCTTGCTCCGACCTTCAAACGGACGAGCTGTACTATCATGCCGGGGGTACGAGTAAAACCAGAAAGAGGAGCCCTCGAAGGCTCGAAACACAATGTCCTTATTCGAAGCTCATTCGGGCGGTACTCTCTGAGTGCAACTGCGTCAAGGCAATCCCTGAGAGAGTCTCTGTGTTTGAAAGACTCAGTAATGGAACGCCAAAACCAAGGCATAGGCGTTTCCAATGAAGAAGGAAGATGGTCGAAGATGGTGAGCATTCAAGGGTCACCGCAAATATGACCAGCACAGGAACATCGGCTCAGGATAACCCCGAGGCGGTTCTAGAAATATCCCGACGTGTAACTCGTCTACAATCCGGGGCTATCATTCGCGTGACGTATGGTAGAGTCCGAACAAGAGTACCTTCGGGAGATGAAGAATCAGATGCTGGCTCAGCAGTGGCGTCTGATAACACAGTGTCCAGTGAAGGACAACCCCACGAGGCGTTTATGATAAGCGCGGAGCAAGTGGCCAAGATGCTTGAAGATGCCATGGCCAAACAACAGGAGACCTTTAGGTTCGAAATGCAAATGGCTATGCAGAACATGAGAGAGATGCATGACCAACAGCTTCAAGCATTGAGGAACCAACAAGGCGAACCAAGTCGTCCTAACCAGAACAACCTGGAAGATGAGGACACAAATGAGGGTCACAATGCTAACAACCCTCCCATCAACCCAGGGGGTAGTAACGAGAATGCTAGCGAAGACACAGGTGAAAGCCTAAAAATTAAAAATCTCGAAAGCAAGATCAACACATTGATCTCTGCTCAAGAGACGAAAAAGACGGGCATTCCTTGTCCATACCCAAGAGAGTGGGAATCAATCCCATATCCGGCGAAGTTCAGTCTAATTAACTTCACGCCGTTTAATGGGATGGGTTCCCCTACTCAGCATTTGATTTATTTCAAATCGCACTTGGGAGTCATCTCTGGTAATGAGCCTCTGATGGTGTGGTCATTCGTCGGCACTCTTCGCGGAGCTGCCTTCGATTGGTATCGTCGCCTCAAGCCAGGAAGCATAAACAACTAGGACGACATGGAGACCAAGTTCCTCACGAATTTCTTCGACGATGATACCGAGATCTCTATCGGATCGTTGCTCGATGAGAAGCAAAAAGACGGGGAGTTGGTCGACACCTTCGTCAAAAGGTTCCGGAACAAGGCGATGAATTGCCGGGACCCGATCACCGAGGAATTCATCCTCTAGACCTGCCACAACAACCTTTCGCTGGATGTGTTGGAAGCAATGGGCACAGCACCATCCAAGACCTGGAAGGATTTGAAAGTCCGAGGGGAGCAAGCTGAGCGGTTCCTCAGGAGAAAGAAGGTGGAGAGAGGCCAACCGGCTACTAATCCTCCGAAGCAGAACTTCAACCAGAAAGGGAAAGGTAAAGCTCATGTTAATGCTGTTGATGCTAACCAGACATTTCAATTGCAACCTCTGCAACAGCAGCAGCAGCGGGCGCCACAACAATCGCAGCCGCATTGGCAGCAACGGTCTCAGAAGCAAAAGTCTTCGGAGCCGAGGTTTCCCAAAGTCTACTCCTTCAAGGATGATAAAGTCCCCGGCATCTTCAAATATTTGTTGGAAAACAACAAAATCCAGCTGCCAGCGATCGTGGATCATGAAGGAGCCACTAAGGTGACGGACCCGAAGTACTGCGCGTACCATAGAGCGGTCCACCACCCAACGGAGTCTTGCTATCACCTCAAGGACAAGATCCAAGCGTTGATCGATGTAGGAGTCATAACTCCGAAACCAGCTAAGAATGTGGGAGCAAACGCGGTGTCGATTAGTTTTGGATCAGTGCCTATAGCTTGGTTCGAGCCAAAGCGCGTCACTCAAGTCGGGATAAAGACGGTGAATGACGACCCGCACGGACAACGCCAAAAGGGACTTGTGCCTCACACAGCCCCAAACGGTGAAATTCTCTGGGTGCACCCCGACCTGATTGAAGATGAACAATGGGCCGGATCGTCATCCAAGAAGAAGTCCAAAGGGAAAGGCAAGTCTTGTTACGGAGTTTCTGCCATCCCAGGAGAAGATGACGAAAGAGTCCCCGCTTTCCCACTTTCCGACGAGGAACAGGAGGTCTTTGCGACTCGGAGTGGAAACGAATACCATTTCAAATATCCATCTCCTGGGAATCAAGTAGCTGAACAGGGGGTGACAAAACGGGGACCAGCCAAGACTCTCACAGAACTGAGGGTGATTACAGTTCCTAAACCGGTTGAAGATGCTCGACGACAGCCGGTTGACAAACAGAAAGAAAAGGGGCCCGAGGAGGTTCAGAATCCGAAGCAGTCTCGTTTCAGTCGTCCGATTGGAAAAGACAAACCGGAGAGTTCAAAAAATCCACGTGCCTTCACATCATGGCTCAGCTAGCCAATATTCCAGCGTGGATAACGCTGTACGAGTTGCTCCGATTGTCCAAGGAAACTAGAGAAGCCTTGCAAGAAGCCTTGGCCGATTCGGAGGCATTCCTCACCAGGATCAAACCAGCTCCCGAAGAACTGGAAATGTTAGCCTAACAGTGTAATGTGGCGGCCAAGAATCTTCCCTGCATCACCTTCACCAAAGAGGACATGCAGACGAAGAATTCAAATCATGATCGGCCCTTGTACTTCGTCGGGTACATTGGCTCCAGCGAGGTCAACCGAATACAAGTGGATCCGGGTTCCGCTGTGAGTATTATGCCACTTCGCCTGATGCACAGCCTTGACATTCCAGTCAGCAAGTTGGCATCTACGGGCACAGTCATTTACGGATTCAACACCAGCGGGTCAAGACCTTTGGGGAAAATCCGAATAAAGTGCCAGATGAGCGATCTGAAAACGGAGGTCACGTGCTACGTGATTGATGCTGAGACATCCTATAACTTACTATTGGGTCGGCCTTAGATCCATAGTAATGTTATAGTTCCTTCCACCTTACATTAGTGTCTGAAATATGTCGACACTGATGGAAGGGTCAGGACGGTGGTCGCGGATAAGCAACCATTTAAAGGGTATGAGAATTACTTCACAGATTCTCTCCTTTATGGTAATGAATCTGATACGGAACCATCGATCCAGGGCACGGACAGCGGAGAAGAAGCTGATTCCGAGGCCGGATTCGATTACAATGGTGGTTTTGTTCTAAATGACATTGTACCCTTTGTAATCAATCTCGACGACGAACAGTCATCAGAAGGCGGTTGTAACTGGCAACTTGCCGATATTAAAATAAATCATGATTTAGAGTATTCCTTGTCTCTTGATGATGCGATAAAGGGATTGTACGATAATCCCAATTTATGTATGCCGCTCCGATCATCTTATGTAACAAAGAAACGCCTCCAGCATTCCTTCGGAACAACTCAGATTATCCCTGCCAAAATAGGGGGACAAAAGGCAGTGATATACGGTAAAGGAGAAAATCTTCCGGTGCCAGATCATTTCCTAAGAGAAGATGAAGATGACGACAAATCTGGTCTGCACTTGTCTAAGTATAGTCCGGAAGCGCGTGTGCTCATGGAAAAACAAGGGTACGACTTCACACTCGGAGAGGGTTTATACTTCGATCGAGGTTCTCGTGTCCCAGTCAAAGCGGCGTATGTACCAAAGGGGAAACCAGATAATTATTACCATCACAAGAGAGGCCTAGGCTATGTCTCATCAGACGACGAATGTGGTTGGCAAATCATAGATCAAATCGCCAACAAAGCCAAAGATGGGTATTTACCAGATTCTTCAGCTGAGGATTCCGACACAAGTTTAGGAGAAATGTTCAAGACCTTAATGTCGAACATGACTACAGCTGATCCATCTACGATGGAGGACGACGATCAAATGCAAACGTGGGAGGACCCATGGGTTCATCACCTGAACATGCAATATGGTGATAGGTTCGAACAAAGAGAGCCACCTACCGAAGACGAAGTAGTCCAAATTAATATGGGCGATGAAGCCAATCCAAAGCCCATATTCATCAGTGGTAGTCTCCCCTCAGATGAGAAGGAAGAGTTAATTACCTTGATCAGAGAGTACATTGATGTCTTCGCCTGGAACTATGAAGACATGCCAGGGCTTGACCCCAATGTGGCAATGCACTGCCTCGACATCAAGCCGGATGCCAAACCTGTCAAGCAACAGCAAAGACGGTTTCATCCGCAGATCATGGAAGCCATCGAGACTGAGGTTAAGAAGTTGATCGACTTAGGATTCATCCGAGAGGAACAACATCCAGACTGGTTAGCCAACATCGTCCCCGTCATGAAAAAAAATAGCAAGATCAGGATTTGCATCGACTTCAGGAACCTGAATGAAGCGTGTCCGAAAGACGATTTCCCTCTCCCAATCACGGATGTTATTATCGACAATACATGCGGATTCGAAAGAATGTCTTTCATGGACGGCTTTTCGGGGTATAATCAAATCAAGATGCACCCAGACGATGAGAAACATACAGCATTCAGAACGCCCCTCGGTATCTTCTGCTATACGGTGATGCCTTTCGGTCTGAAGAATGCGGGTGCCACATACCAACGAGCGATGACTAAGATTTTCCAGAAGCACCTCAGGAAAACTGTTGAATGCTACGTTGATGATTTGGTGGTAAAAAGCCGCAACAAAGCAGATCACGTCAAAGACTTGAGAACGATGTTTGATCTCATGAGGAGTCATTAATTAAAGATGAATCCCATAAAATCCTTCCTCGGAATGTCCAGTGGAAAATTCCTTGGATTCGTCGTCACTACTAAGGGTATACACATTGACCCAGACAAGGTAAAAGCGATAAATGAATTGTAACCCCCGAGGAATCTAAGGGAACTCAGAGGATTGCAAGGTCGTCTGGCTTATATCCGGAGGTTCATTTCAAATCTTTCTGGGAAGTGCCAACTATTTTCTAAGCTAAACAAGAAGGGCGTATCGTTTATTTGGGACGATGCTTGCCAGAAGACATTCGAAGATATCAAGGCATATCTAATGAATCCCCCTGTTCTTGTCGCACCAAAATCAGGTAAACCGTTCTTGATTTACATCAAGGCGATGAACCATTCAGTAAGTGCTTTATTAGCACAAGACGATGATAATGGTCACGAACAGGCAGTTTATTACCTAAGTCGGACCTTGATAGGCGCCGAGTCTCGGTATCCGATGATCGAGAAAGAATGTCTCGCATTGGTGTTTGCGGTACAGAAGATGCGACATTACTTAGTTGGCCAGACGATTTACGTCATCGCTAATGTTAATCCGGTACGGGTATTCATGACTCAACCAGGTTCGATGAATTGGCGGTTGGCAAAGTGGGCCCTCCTCTTGTCCCAGTATGATTTGCACTTCAAACAGCAGAAGTCAGTCAAAGGACAAGCGATTTGTGATCTTTTGGCGGCAAGTCCGACAACAGACACAGTTGAGGTGTATGATGATTTACCAGATGAAACCCATGAGGTTAATACCACATCACACCAACAAGTATGGCAGTTATACTTCGATGGTGCTTCGAGAGCAGTTAATAAGGCAGTAACCCCTGGATGTCCTAAAGTCACATCCGGAGTTGGAGTGGTCTTAGTTTCCCTAGGGAAGCACGTGATGCCCCGAGCTTATTCACTGACGAATCCATGTTCCAATAACGTAGCCGAGTACAACGCACTCATCATTGGACTCAGTTTCGCCAAAGAGCTGGGGGTCGAGTATCTCGAAGCTTTTGGGGACTCTCAATTGATAGTCAACCAAGTTCGTGGAGAGTATGAGGTCAGGAACCAAGACCTGATTCCATACCACCAGGAGGCCGTCAGAATGGCAGATTCTTTTGAAGAATTCTATATCGAATATATCCCGCGTCTTCAGAACGCTTATGCAGATGCACTGGCAGCACTAGCAGTAACACTCGCGCAACTGCCCGAAACTGAACTGCTAGTCACAGTAAGGTCACACCAACTCTGCGTACCCATATACGATATGGATATTGAAGAAGAGGAAGATAGAAACGTAAACACCAAAGAGGTGAACTCAACCCAAATCGGGTCCGAGTCCCGAGATTAGCATTTTCCCATCATCGATTACGTTCAATACGGTATTTTGCCGGAGGATGTAAAGGAAAAAGAATCTATTCGCCAAAGAGCACCACGGTTCTTTTACAATACCGAGACCCGTACGTTATATCGCCGGGGATATGACGACTTACTTCTCCGATGCCTTTCGAACGAAGAAGCAAAAGAAGTTCTTAAGGAAGCACATGAAGGAGAATGCGGTGCGCATCAGCCTGGTCCCAAGCTGTATGATCGAATCAGAAGAATGGGATATTTCTGGCCAACAATGGTTCATGACGCGATCGAGTACGCCCGAGAATGTCATGCCTGTCAAGTGCATGCAAATTATATGCACCAACCTCCGGAGCGATTACACACATCAACCACGTCTTGGCCATTCGAGACATGGGGTATGGATATTGTCGGTCCTATCTTTCCTCCTTAAGTTAAAGGTGATCGATTTATTCTCGCTATCACCGACTACTTTTCAAAGTGGGCTGAAGCCATTCCGCTTAAAGAAGTGAAGACGAACAACGTCATCAACTTCATCAAGCATCACGTCATATACCGACACGGCATGCCGAGGCGGATCATCCATGACAACGGTCCGCAATTCATAAGCAACGCTTTCATCAGGTTCTGTGACAAATTCAAGATTCAAGATGTTTCGTCAACGGCTTATTATCCCGCTGCTAATGGATTAGCTGAGGCTTTCAACAAGACGATCATCAAGATCCTGTCAAAACTCGTGAAAACCAATAAGCGAGATTGGGATGATAAACTCGGCGAAGCGCTCTGGGCTTATCGCACCACCATACGCACACCTATGGGAGCCACCCCCTATTCGTTGGTGTACGGATGTGAAGCAGTGCTACCGTTGGAGATTCAAATCCCCTCCCTTCGGATCGCTCTCGCAACGGAGATGACGACCGAAGAACATCATCAAAAACGTCTTGAGGAACTCGAAAGGCTGGACGAAAAACGCTTGGAGGCCCAACAACACATCGAGTTCTACCAGGCTAGGATATCCAGGGCTTTTGACAAAAGAGTCCGCCAAAGAAGCTTCAAGGAAGGAGATCTGGTCCTCGCTACTCGCCGACCAATAATCCTCACCTCCAAGAAAAAAGGTAAATTCGAACCTAAGTGGGAAGGACCGTTTGTAATAGATACAGTCTATTCGAACGGCGCTTACCGCTTAATTTCTTTAGAGGGCATCAGGCAATTAATGCCAATAAATGGGAAGTTTTTGAAAAAGTACTATCCCTAGTACGTTCAAGACAACCCATTTATCGGGAAATTCCTTGAAGAATATTACACTTAATATTCCAAAGGATAACCCAAGTTCACACCACCAAAATCCCTCACTGATCAATTTCAATTGACAGTGAGTCCACCAAAAAGGTCCAATCTCAATTCGGAGTCCCCTTTCGATAAACGAAGGAACTCTCTTTCTTTTCTCTTTGGTTTAACCCTTTCATGGTTATAACCGAAGCTGAAATTTCACTTCGATAAATGAAGAACTCTTCTTTCGATCAGATAACCAATCCTATAAAAGGTAAGCTTATCTAGATCTTCCGGATTCTCGGAGTGGAGATCCTACTTCTAGTTTCCTTCTTGCACTGGAAATAGAATATAAAATTTTCCCTTTCCAGAAACAAGGAATAGAATATAAAATTCTCCCTTCCTTGTTCAGGGAATAGAATATAAAATTCTTCCTTCCCACACCAACTCCTTTTCCAAAACTTATAAAATTAGGATTCATCCTAGGAAGTTTATCCCGAATCCTAAGCAGGGATAAGTCTGCGCCTAACACGCGCTGCCGATTTAGTCTTTTTCCGATTGAAAAAGACACCAGAGTTCGATTCTGGGGTATTTTATCTTGAAACCTAAGCAAGGATAAGTCCACGCTTAACACGCGCGGCCGGTTAGTTCTTAGCCGTTGGAAAGAACACTCGTCCACATATTCAACATTGTGGCAGGTTGTTATTAATAACACCGAAATCCATGCCTCACACGCATGGGGAATTTTATCCTGAATCCTAAGAAAGGATATGTCGACGCCTAACACGCGTCGCCGGTTTGGTCTTTATCCGTAGAAAAAGACACCGGAGTCTGACTCTGGGGTATGTTATCCCGAAACCTAAGTAGGGGTAAGCCAACGTCTAATACACGTTGCTGGGTAGCCTATTCCCATAACAATGATGAAGTCTACATATTCGACGTTGTAGCACAAAGCCTAAGGGAGTTCATTCCTTTAGCACAACGTCACATGCGGAACGGATTAAGATAGTCTGCATGTAAGCCCGACTCAAACGGTAGTCGGTAAGAGCACATCAAATCCGTTAAAGGCTGAGGATTTGCCAAAAATCCTAAGTCGACGTCTCATACACGTTGCTGTTTAGTCTTTTCACAGGAGAAAGACGAGGTCTACGTATTCAATATCGTAGCACTAAAAGAGTTAACTCTTTTAGCTTAACGTCACGTGCAGAACGGATTTAGACAATCCGCATGCTAGCCCGACTCAAACGGTAGTCAGTAAAGGCTAATCAAATCCGTTAGAGGCTGGGGGTTAGCCAAAAATCCTAAAGTCAACGCCTAACACGCGTCGCCGGGTAGCCTATTCCCGTAACAATGGCGAAGTCTATGTATTCGACATCATAGCACAAAGTCTCAGAGAATTCAATCTCTGAGCATAACGTTACATGCGAACAGATTTAAACAATTCGCATGCTAGCCCGACTCAAACGGTAGTCGGTAAAGGCTAACCAAATCCGTTGATGGCTGAGGGTTTGCCAAAAATCCTATGAGTATTGTGGTCAATCATTTCAAACGGAATGACGAATCATAATAAAGATAAAAAGGAAATTCACTAAAAGAGTCAAGAGTCAAAACACTCAGCAAACAAAATCACACATCAAGCCCGTGGCTAAAAATCTGCTGACTGAACTTAGACAGCTTATCATCATAAGCTTGACTAAGCTCATCTCTAATGGACTCCTCGGTAGCGGCAGAGGTCTTCGCAGTAGTCTCCTCTGTCTCAACAAGCTCCTGCTTTAAGGATGTCAGCTCGTCAGATAAAGCAGTGCAGGTCTGCTGATCCTGTCCTCTCGTCATCTGGAGAATACCCAAGGTCTCCTCTTTCTCGCGAAGCTCTCTTCTGAGCTGGTCTATCTGGGTCTCACAAGAGATGATGGAAGAGTCAAGCTCGGCAAGGGAAGATAATCTGGTAGCAAGGCCGGTCTCAACTCGAGCTACTCGATCTCGCCGCACCTGAACCTCAAGACTAGCAAGAACCTGAGTCTCGCACAGTGACTGTAAACGGGTCTCCAGCTCAGCAGCGATAAATGAAGAGACACCGGTATCTTGAAGCTCACGAAACATCTGGAGCTCATGCTCTAAGCAGTCAAGATCGTCAACTATAGCCTTCGCTAAGTCTGGATATCCTGCTTCCCTTATCAAGTTGATTCTGGAATTAAGGAGAGGTTTAAACTGGTGAAGTGAAAGTCCGCCGTGGAAGAGCTTGCCGATCATAGCATTCACAAAGGAGAAGAAGGAGCGAACTTCTATACAGATGACGACCTTGTCAGGATCGTCGTCAGATAATAACTCCTTCACTAAGACATGAAGACGAGAGGAACGCCCTACACAAAAAAGGGAGAAGTCCGTCAAAAGTCTTAATAAGAAAAAGGAATAGCACTCTTCAATGAGTTGACTTATACCTTCTTCCCCTTGAGCCGCTGGGGGTAGTGGAGGTGTAACGGCTGTAGGTGCATCAACTGGTGTAGTTGATCTCACAGCCGGCTCAACAGGGTCTTTCTCAACAAAAGCTCCTGCCAGATTCAAAACAGAATTCGCAGAGGCGTTACATTATAGTTGCATTAGTCAAGATTGGCTAGTCCTATAATCAACTCAGAAAGAGGCACATACCTTCAAAGGAACCATCCCCCGGATTTTTAGCGAAGGCGGGCTCAGAAAACATATCCCCAGGTAACTGATCATCGATCTGAGGAGAGTGTTGGACCCTAGAGGGGGGGTGATTAGGGTCTTATGCTAATCTAATCCGATTAAATGCCAATTAAAATTAATTAACAAGTGTATTCTTGCAAGATAGATATACAAAGAGATATGTGCAAGAATATGCAATATA
>BQKN01056611.1:0-12345 GCA_022839385.1 Asparagus kiusianus
GATCCATCTACAATGGAGGACGACGATCAAATGCAAACGTGGGAGGACCCATGGGTTCATCACCTGAACATGCAATATGGTGATAGGTTCGAACAGAGAGAGCCACCCACCGAAGATGAGGTAGTCCAAATCAATATGGGTGATGAAGACAATCCAAAGCCCATATTCATCAGTGGTAGTCTTCCATCAGATGAAAAGGAGGAATTAATTGCCTTGATCAGAGAGTATATCGACGTCTTCGCTTGGAACTACGAAGACATGCCAGGGCTCGACCCCAATGTGGCAATGCACCGCCTCGACATTAAACCGGATGCCAAACCTGTCAAGCAACAGCAAAGATGGTTTCGTCCACAGATCATGGAAGCCATCGAGGCTGAAGTTAAAAAGTTGATCGACTCAGGATTTATCCGGGAAGAACAACATCCAGACTGGTTAGCCAATATCGTTCCAGTCATGAAGAAGAATGGCAAAATCAGGATTTGCATCGACTTCAGGAATCTGAACGAAGCATGTCCAAAAGATGATTTTCCTCTCCCAATTACGGACGTCATTATCGACAATACGTGCGGATTCGAAAGAATGTCCTTCATGGACGGCTTTTTGGGGTATAATCAAATCAAGATGCACCCGGATGACGAAAAGCATACGGCATTCAGAACGCCCCTCGGTATTTTCTGCTACACGGTGATGCCATTCGGTCTGAAGAATGCAGGTGCCACATACCAACGAGCGATGACTAAGATTTTCCAGAAACACCTCAGGAAAACAGTTGAATGCTACGTTGATGATTTGGTGGTGAAAAGCCGCAGCAAAGAAGATCACATCAAAGACTTGAGAACAATGTTTGATCTCATGCGGAGCCATCAATTGAAGATGAATCCCACAAAATCCTTCCTCGGAATGTCCAGCGGAAAATTCCTTGGATTCGTCGTTACCACCAAGGGTATACATATCGACCCAGACAAGGTAAAGGCGATAAATGAATTGCAACCCCCGAAGAACCTAAGGGAACTCAGAGGATTGCAAGGGCGTCTGGCGTATATCCGGAGATTCATTTCAAATCTTTCTGGGAAGTGCCAACCATTTTCGAAGCTAAACAAGAAAGGCGTATCGTTTATTTGGGACGATGCTTGCCAGAAAGCATTCGAAGATATCAAGGCATATCTAATGAATCCACCTGTTCTTGTTGCACCAAAATCAGGTAAACCGTTCTTGATTTATATCAAGGCGATGAACCATTCGATAAGTGCTTTATTAGCACAAGACGATGATAATGGTCACGAACAGGCAGTCTATTATCTAAGTCGGACCTTGATAGGCGCCGAGTCTCGATACCCGATGATCGAGAAAGAATGTCTCACATTGGTGTTTGCGGTACAGAAGATGCGACATTACTTAGTTGGCCAGGCGATTTATGTCATTGCCAATGTTAATCCGGTACGAGTATTCATGACTCAACCAGGTTTGATGAATTGGCGATTGGCAAAGTGGGCCCTTCTTTTGTCCCAGTATGATCTGCACTTCAAACAGCAGAAGTCGGTCAAAGGACAGGCGATCTGTGATCTTTTGGCGGCAAGCCCGACGACAGATACGGTTGAAGTATACGATGACTTGCCAGATGAAACCCACGAGGTTAATACCACGTCACACCAACAAGTATGGCAGTTATATTTTGATGGTGCCTCGAGAGCAGTCAATAAAGCAATAACCCCGGGATGCCCTAAGGTCACTTCTGGAGTTGGAGTTGTCTTAGTTTCCCCAGGGAAGCACGTGATGCCTCGAGCTTATTCGCTGACGAGTCCATGCTCTAACAACGTAGCCGAGTATAACGCACTCCTCATAGGACTCAGTTTCGCCAAAGAGCTGGGGGTCGAATATCTCGAAGCCTTTGGGGATTCTCAACTAATTGTCAACCAAGTTCGTGGGGAATATGAAGTCAGAAACCCAGATCTGATTCCATATCACCAAGAGGCCGTCAGAGTGGCAGATTCTTTTGAAGAATTTTACATTGAATACATCCCGCGTCTTCAGAACGCTTATGCAGATGCACTGGCAGCACTAGCAGTATCACTCGCGCAACCGCCCGAAACTGAACTGCTAGTCACAGTAAGATCACACCAACTCTGCGTACCCATATACGATATGGATATTGAAGAGGAGGATGATAAAAACGAGAACGCTAAAGAAGTGAACTCAACCCAAATCGGGTCCGAGTCCCGAGATTGGCGCTTTCCTATTATTGATTACGTCCAATACGGCATTTTACCAGAGGACGCAAAAGAAAAAGAATCTATCCGCCGAAGAGCACCACGGTTCTTTTACAATACCGAGACCCGTACGCTGTATCACCGGGGGTACGATGACTTGCTTCTCCGATGCCTTTCGAATGAAGAAGCAAGAGAAGTTCTTAAGGAAGCACATGAAGGAGAATGCAGTGCGCATCAGCCTGGTCCCAAGCTGTATGATCGAATCAGAAGAATGGGATATTTCTGGCCAACGATGGTACGTGACGCGATCGAATACGCGCGAGAATGTCACGCTTGTCAAGTGCATGCAAATTATATGCACCAACCACCGGAGCGGTTACACGCATCAACCACGTCTTGGCCGTTCGAGACATGGGGTATGGATATCGTCGGTCCCATCTTCCCGCCTTCAGTCAAAGGTGATCGATTCATCCTCGCTATCACCGACTACTTTTCAAAGTGGGCTGAAGCCATTCCGCTTAAAGAAGTAAAGACGAACAACGTCATCAACTTTATCAAGCATCACATCATATACCGACATGGCGTGCCGAGGCGGATCATTCATGATAACGGTCCGCAATTCATAAGCAACGCCTTCATCCGGTTCTGTGACAAGTTCAAGATCCAAGATGTTTCGTCAACACCTTATTACCCTGCCGCTAACGGATTAGCTGAGGCTTTCAACAAGACGATCATCAAGATCTTATCAAAACTTGTGAAGACCAACAAGCGAGATTGGGACGATAAACTTGGAGAAGCACTCTGGGCTTATCGTACTACCATACGCACACCTACGGGAGCTACTCCATATTCGTTGGTCTACGGATGCGAAGCTGTGCTACCGTTGGAGATTCAAATCCCCTCTCTTCGGATCGCTCTCGCAACAGAGATGACAGCCGAAGAGCGACATCAGAAGCGTCTCGAAGAACTCGAAAGGCTGGACGAAAAGCGCTTGGAAGCTCAACAACACATCGAGTTCTACCAGGCTAGGATATCCAGGGTTTTTGACAAAAGGGTTCGCCAAAGAAGCTTCAAAGAAGGAGACTTTGTCCTCGCTGCGCGCCGACCGATAATCCTCACCTCTAAGAAGAAAGGTAAATTCGAACCTAAGTGGGAAGGACCGTTTGTAATAGACACAGTCTATTCAAACGGTGCTTATCGCTTAATTTCTTTAGAGGGTAACAGGCAATTAATGCCAATAAATGGGAAGTTTTTGAAAAAGTACTATCCCTAGTACGTTCAGGACAACTCATTTATCGGGAAGTTCCTTGAAGAATATTACACTTAATATTTTAGAGGATAACCCAATTTTATTTTTTACCACCAAAATCCCTCGCTGATCAATTTCAATTGACAGTGAGTCCACCAAAAAGGTTCACTCTCAGTTCGGAGTCCCCTTTCGATGAACGAAAGAACTCCATTTCTTTTCTCTTGGGTTCAACCTTTTTATGGTTGTAACTAAAGTTGAAATTTCTCTTCGATAAACGAAGAACTCATCTTTCGATCTGATAACCAATCCTATAAAAGGAAAGTTTGTCAGTATCTTCCAGATTCTCGGAGTGGAGATCCCACTTCTAGTTTCCTTCTTGCACTGGAAATAGAATATAAAATTCTTTCTTTCCAGAATCAAGGAATAGAATATAAAATTCTTCCTTCCTTGTTCGGGGAATAGAATATAAAATTCTTCCTTCCCCACACCCACTCTTTTTCCAAAATTTACCAATTTAGGATTCATCCTAGGTATTTTATCCCGAAACCTAAGCAGGGATAAGTCTGCGCCTAACACGCGCTACCGGTTTAGTCTTTTTCCGATTGAAAAAGACACCAGAGTTCGATTCTGGGGTATTTTATCCTGAAACCTAAGTAAGGATAAGTCCGCGCCTAACACGCGCGGCCGGTTAGTTCTTAACCGTTAAAAAGAATACCCGTCCGCATATTCAACATTGTGGCAGGTTGTTATTAATAACACCGAAATCCATGCCTCACACTCATGGGGAATTTCATCCTGAATCCTAAGAAAGGATATGTCGATGCCTAACACGCGTCGCCGGTTTGATCTTTACCCGTAGAAAAAGATACCAGAGTCTGACTCTGGGGACCTTTATCCCAAAGCCTAAACAGGGATAAGCCAACGTCTAATACACGTTGCTGGGTAGCCTATTCCCATAACAATGGCAAAGCCTACATATTCAAAATTGTAGCACAAAGTCTAAGGGAGTTCATTCCTTTAGCGCAACGTTACATGCGGAACGGATTAAAACAATCCGCATGTAAGCCCGACTCAAACGGTAGTTGGTAAGAGCACATCAAATCCGTTGAAGGCTGAGGATTTGCCAAAAATCCTAAGTCAACGTCTCATACACATTGCTGTTTAGTCTTTTCACAGGAGAAAGACGAAGTCTACGTATTCAATATCGTAGCACTAAAAGGGTTAACTCTTTTAGCTTAACGTCACGTGCGGAACGGATCTAAACAATCCGCACGCTAGCCCGACTCAAACGGTAGTCGGTAAAGGCATATCAAACCCGTTGATGGCTGAGGGTTTGCCAAAAATCCTATGAGTATTGTGGTCAATCATTTCAAACGGAATGACGAATCATAATAAAGATAAAAAAAAGAGAGGGAGATTCACTAAAAGAGTCAAAAGTCAAAATACACAGTAAACGAAATCAAACATCAAGCCCGTGGCTAAAAATCTGCTGACTGAACTTAGACAGCCTATCATCATAAGCTTGAATAAGCTCAGCCCTAATCGACTCCTCAGTGGCGGCCGAAGTCTTCGCAGCAGTCTCTTCTGTCTCGGATAGCTTCTGCTTCAAGGACTTCAACTCATCGGACAAAGCCGTACAGGTCTGCTGGTCCTGTGCTTCTGTCATCTGAAGAATGCCAAAAGTCTCCTTTTCTTCGCGGAGTTCTTTTCTAAGCTGATCTATCTTGGTCCCACAAGAAGTAATAGAAGAGCGAAGCTCAGCAAGTGAAGATAACCTGGTAGCAAGGCTAGTCTCAACTCGAGCTACTCGGTCTCGCTGCACCTGAACCTCAAAATCATCAAGAAGCTGAGTCTCGCGCAGTGACTGTAAACGAGTATCCAGCTCAGCAGCAATGAAGGAAGAAGCACCGGTATCTCGAAGCTCACGAAACATCTGAAGCTCACGCTCTAAGCAGTCGAGATCGTCAACTATGGCCTTCGCCAAATCTAGGTATCCTGCCTCCCTTATTAAATTGATTCTGGAATCAAGGAAAGGTTTGAACTGGTGAAGGGAAAGTCCGCTGTGGAAGAGCTTGCCAATCATAGCCTTCACAAAGGAGAAGAAGGAGCGAACTTCTAGGCAAATAACGATCTTGTCGGGATCGTCGTCAGATAACAACTCCCTCACTAGGTCATGAAGATGGGAAGAGCGCCCTGCACAAAAAGGAGAGAAGTCTGTTAAAAGTCCTAATAAGACAAAGGAATAGCACTCATCGATGAGTTGACTTATACCTCCTTCCCCTTGAGACGCTGGGGGTAGTGGAGGTGTAACGGCTGTAGGTGCATCAACTGGTATAGTTGGTCTCACAGCCGGCTCGACAGGGTCTTTCTCAACAAAAGCTCCTGCCAGATCCAAAACGAAATTCGCAGAGGCGTTACATTATAGTTGCATTAGTCAAGATTGGCTAGTCCTATAATTAACTTAGAAAGAAGCACATACCTTCAAAGGAACCATCCTCAGGGTTTTCAGCGAAGGCGGGCTCAGAAAACATGTCTCCAGATAGCTGGTCCTCAATCTGAGGTGAGCTATATATGTAGCGCATCATAGGAGTATCCGCAAACAAGCTTCCCTCGTCGAAGTCATCGATGGAGAAATCTGACATAAAAGGATATCAGTGCCAAAGAAAAGTGAAGAGACTACAACTGATGGAAATAAGTTACCTTTCACGGGTACATTAGCCTCTTCATTTCCAAGATTCATCTCTTGCAAATTATCTGAAGGAGCAAGAGGTAGAGGACAGTTAGAGGGTACACAAATTCATTGGTGTGTCATCTAAAGAAATACGTTGTCAGTATTAGATGTACCTTGATTCACGGAATCAGGTCCTACATTGCCCTCCTCTCCAATGTCAGCAACCCCTGTAGGCCTCTCTACAGGGGGTAGCGGATCAGACTCATCGGGAGATACAGGGATTGGATCAGGACTCATCTCATGCTCCTCACGTGCTCCTATATAGAGAGAGAGAAGTATAAGTCAATGCGCTGAGTAACCAGAGGAATAGTTCTCAGGATAAATGTTACCTCCATCACTGGCAGGATCATCACCAGCTAGGTCCGTATCGGAAGCTCAGGAAGCTACAGGCAGCTTACGGACTAACCTCTTCCGCCTAGCAGTGGGGATCGAAGGTCTCGCCCGAGGAGGAGGATAGAACTCTTCATCATGATCAGCTGTAGTCCCTGAAACATTGAACTATAGTCAGTTTCAATACTTCTAGAAAATAGAAGGAAAAGATGAATAGCAAACCTCGCTCAGAAGAGTCATCACAATCTTCGGGATCTCCGCCGGAAGCCTCGTCTGTAGAATGGAATGACCTATGGCCTTCTTCATCAAGTCGGCGAGTCTTATTCTGTGTCCTCTGTGATCGAGCCTTCTCCCGAATCCTGCGCGAATCAACCCGAGAAGCTTCCTCGGCCTCTAGCTCCGCAATCGGCTTCACAGGGATAGTCTTGTTGGCTGCTAATAACCACTTGCAGCTCAAGAAGGTGAGATTCAACTGCCGATCAATACTCGGGAGGCTGAACCTAGCACCGGTACAGCCAGTCACGGTCCACAACCATGCACGAAGACCGTCCACCAAACCACTATGGGTCCGAAGCTGCTGGCGTGGATTCCCGATGTAAAGCTGATCGTAGCCAAACTGGCGAGCAAATCGGCAGGGTAGATATGGCTCTATGAAGCACTCATTCTTCACCCGGAAAGTTAGATAGCCGGGCCTGATGTTCACCAGCCAATTAAAGCAGCCAATGTCTAAGTGGGTCCGATTCTCTCTCGGCCTCTCATCGTCTGTCAAGCACTCGCCGTATCGGCCGGAGAACTGCGGGAAACAAGTAGAGAACGCCCAACATTTGTGGACCTGCAGCTGCTGTCGGACATCAGAAAACCCGCGGCCTTCCCACCTACCATTTTCAAGCAACTGCAGCAGGGGAACAGAGTGATCTGTAGCGTTCGGCACCGACATCATGTCCGGACGGTGGAGGACGAACCAGGCCATCAAATAAGCGTAGGGAAGCTCTACCTTAAGCGTGGGAATCTGACCTGGCAAATCGGTCTCCTTCCGTGTGAACGCACTGGAAAGCTGCCGAAGTCCTCGGTGAATGTTAGCCACCATCACCGGAAGGAGTGAGAGTTCCTTCTTATATGCGAGCTGAACTGCTGGGAAAAGTACCTCCAAGGGCAAGGCGTCCCCAGACTGGTATGGAACCACGCACTTCTTCAACCAGATAGCAAGAAAGCCGGCGAGAAGAGTCATCGGCTGAATCGGTGTGGTCGCATGCCATAAAAAAGACCTGAACTTGGTCTTCGTAGGAAAGCCACCCTCAGGACTGCTGGTGGTATAGGAATGAGCATCAATCTTCTTCAGTAGATGGTTCACCTCTGAAGGAATGAGTGGGGCCAACTCACAAATATCCTCGCCAGAGCTGCTCTCCAAGTTCTTAAACAAATAGTTCGCGAACTGCTTCAGACTCACAGAGGCCTTCGTCCTCTTGGCTAAAGGCTCAGACTGCGCCAAAGCGATATGGTAATGGCAAGTGAGATCCCATAGAGTCTCGTAACGGTCGGGCATGCGATCCTTCAGCTGACTCAACTCATGACTGGAAGGGAAATACTCCTGGTATAACATCTGCCCCATGGTCAAGCCAGAAATCCTATGCATCTCATGAAGAGCCAAGCCCAACTCCCCCTGACGGGTCAGAAAAGTGTTCGAGTCTGGATTATATAACTCGAACAAAGCACAGAAATGTCTCAAACTGACAGGCAGGCCATACATGGTGGCACGAACGGCGGTATACAAACCGCAAGCGTGCAACTCCTCGCCCCAGCGGCTCAAGACGTATGTCGTCATGCGACTCCACCAAGACTTGTCCGAAGAGTGGACCCAACCATAAATCCTGTGACGAGTCGCAGGCATCTCCCGTCCTAGGGCAGCGAGGCGATTCCTCAAAGTCGAAGCAGTGGCGAGAAACTCGTTACGTGGTGGTGCATCTAGTCCCAACACTCCGGGATGCAATCCGGTGATGTGACTCCTGCTTGAACCAGGAGCTGCCTGATGGGTGATATAGCCGCAATGGACGCTCTCATGATCCACTGTCAAACGCCACGACATCTCGCGCGTCACGGCCTGACACCTGAGCTCAGTCAACGAACGATGTCGAGGAATTTCTGGCACGTATATGAAGCCACCGCCGGTCCTGTGAAGCCACTGCTCAGCGTCAATGAACACGGCTTCTGGGTCATCGACAGAATCACCAAATAGGAAATCGCTCTTCCGGAGAGGCTGGGTAGAGCTGGCGTCCTTCACAAAAGGAGCATCTGTGATCAGCTGGCGAATAGCTCGATGACCACCCTCCCTCACCACCTGGGCAACCTCAGTCGTCGTGTCCGAAGCAAACTGAGGAGTAGCTGGAATAGGGGAAGGATTGTCAGAGGTCGAGTAATGCTCGCCACGACGCCCATAGATTGTGTGGGCTGAGAACGATCCAGAAGGGTACCCCACTGCAGAATAGACAATTAAACTCGGGTTAGTCTCGGTTATAAAAGGAAATTGAACTCATCTTACAAATAGCTAAGATAGAGTCATTGCCTTATAAAGGGTGAGACGATTTGGCCACATTGTGCAATCATAAGATAGGGTGCATCGAGGATCCCTGCCTTATGAAGCGCAATGCAGCGTCAATTCGCCCCCTTTATTTTGAGATATGGTTTTGACCAAGCAAAACATATCTTTGAAGCATCGATCCTCACCAAGGAGAATCAAGGCTCTTCCCGATTGCCTCGCCAAGGAGAACAACGTGGGGTAAACAGGGACCAATTTGCAAATTCTCAGAAAAAAGGGGTTAATTTGCAAAATTCCCAAAAATGCCAAAGCGTCGATCCTCACCAATGAGAATCAAGGCTCTTCCCGATTGCCTCGCCAAGGAGAACAACGTGGGGTAAAAAGGACCAATTTACAAATTTTTAAGAAAAAAAGGACTAATTTGTAAATTCCCAAATATTGCCAAAAATAGCTCACCGGCGTAGGAAGGCGGCGCACCATCAGCTGACATGGCAGGGGAACGACCTCTCGAAGAACGCGGCATGACGAGCTGCAAAATAAATCAAAAGAAGTCAGATCTAGAAAAAAGATCACTTTTTTATCAGATCTACACCCCTAAAAGATTAAATCGAGGCTTCAAATCACACCCTCGACCCTCATATATGATCCCACAAATGCATAAATTAAATTGAGCATGAAAAAGATCATAATTGTGGGAGATTTACCTGAAGAAAGGCTAGAGATCCAACAAAAATGAGACCTTTTTGGAAACTCTCAGCACGCGCTCGAGGGGCCTGAAAGAAATTCTAAAAAATTGGATTTTTGAGGGATTTTTCAGTCCAAGATCAAAAGGAAGCCTAGATCCAGGACAACTATCAAAATTTCGAGGAGAAAAGACGCTCGAGGGAAGAGAAAATCAAAAAATAAGGGAGAAGGGGGGCCGGCCCTAGAGAAGAGGAAGAAAAGAAAAGAAAAAAGTGAGAAAAATGCCTCTTTTATAGCCTTGAACCAGATCTGGCTGAACCAGACCAAACCAGGCTGAACCAGACCAAGCCAGAGTGGACCAGACCTAGCCAGAATGAGCCCAAATTGAGCCTGAATAAGCCAAATTGAGCCAGATTGAACCTGGCTGGACCAGACCAAGCCAGAGTGGATCAGACTAAGCCAGAATGAGCCAAATTGAGTCTGAATGGATCAGATTGGACCAGTTTGAACCAATTTCGAACCAGTTTGAACCAAATTCGAACCAGAATTCAAATTGGAGCTGGATTAAGCGTCGAAATGACTTCAGATCAAACTACGGTTCAGTTCCTCACCTATTTAATCACTCTCTCACATATTTGGAAGGGTTGGAAAAATTTTGAGCCCAAATACTGCCTTTTTGGCTCATTTTCAAGCCGGTTCAGCTCATTTTGGGCACGGAAATACTCCAATAAGGTATACGAGTATAAACTATTCCCTATCTTTATTGAGAAGTTCTTGGAGAATATTCTTCTAAAAATATTCTTAAGGATAACTCAATAACACGACGCCGGACAACGCGTCTCAAAAGAAGACTCGACGCCGACAATTGAACGAAAGTTGCACGTTGAACCAACCAACAAAAGCTAATGATTGGAAAACTAAAAATCGACTTCAAGTTCAAATTCCGACGACGGTCAGACGATAAATGCAGCACCGAAATCCTCACAGGCGTTCTACAAAGCACTGAATGACCTGGTGGAATCGAAGGAAGCCAGAACAGAAGCCATTCCAAGGTCCCATTATACCGACTCAAGGTTGGGACGATCACATCCAAAGTATTCCAGACTCTTCTATAAAAGAACGAGACTGAAACACTTTGGAGGGGGTATCTGTAGGCGTATAAAATTGCCTATAGGTCCCTTAGCTTAGCTCAGCACGATGATTCGACAAAACAACAGACATTCGAGTGACGAGGCGACGAAGCACACAAGCAACAGAATACGTTCGCGTGCGGGACCAAACCAACGGTTCGGAAAGTTAACGAGTCGTCCAACAACAAAACGGACTTGAACTCAAACACCAAAGCGGAGCTACTGCCAAATGAAGATTCGGGGAATCGAATCAAGACCTGAACAAATCAACGAAAGGTCGAGGCGACAAGGCACACGAACAATGGAACACGTACGCACGTGGAATCGAACCAACATTTCGGGGAATCACCGAGTCATCTAAACAAGAGCGAACTCGGTGATATAACGATCGAATCAAGACCAATCCCGGACTCGAACTCAGAAACGGATTAACTGCCATATTTGGAATCAAGTCAGTGAGTCGATTCCAGAAACCGAATCAAATCCGAACGACGGAGAACCGGAAACACCGGAAAACGACGAAACCAGCGCACCTGGGGGAACTCGGCCCGAACCGAACCACCCTAAGGTGGCTCGGCCCAAGCCGAGCCACCCTAGGGTGGCTCGGTGGCCGAGCCACCCTAGGGTGGCTCGGCCAAGGCCGAGCCACCCCTGGGTGGCTCGGCTATGGCCGAGCCACCCAGAGGTGGCTAGGCGTCGGTTTGTGCCAAAAGCACAGTCTTGAGTGCCTATAAATAGGCCTGGCACTCGTTCATTTGAGAGGATTTTTTCTAAAACTTCTGAAGAGCCGAAACTCTGCCGGATTGCGACCTCAACTCGGATTGTGAAGGCTTGAAGACTTGGACAACCAGATCTACGTGATACTACTCCGGATCTAAGCTTGGCTCTTAGATCCCGAGATTAGAGCGAGCGTTTCCTTGGTGAAACGATCCCTCTCGGCTACTATCTCCTTGGTGGGATAGTACCCGTTATACCACGTAGATCTGTTCAGATCGAGATTGCGCGGTGGTCCACGGTACTCAACCCCGGCACAGGCGAAGAACCCCACAAAGCGAGGGACCGTAAAACAGGAAACTCGTGATTTGTTCAAGGAAAGTTGTAATCTTTATTTCTTTATTTTGATTTTGTTGTAAGCCGGATCTTATAAAAAGACCGGATCTCTTTGTAAACGCATAAAGTTGTTGTCAAAGTTGTAACAGAATCATCAATGAAGAATAACGCAATTTCCCGCTCGAACAATCTGGCGACCACAGTGGGAGCCACCAGCTTCGCTGCCGAAGCTGGAGTGTCGCAGCCGCGGATCTCGATCCCGGTGGTGGAGGAGGTCGAGTACGAATTCGACCAGCAGAAATACGAGGAGTACGTGTCCTCGTCCGGATCTGCCGCCTCCCCCAAGTCCAAGAAGTTCCAGAAGTTCTCCTCCAGGAGAAAAGTCCGTTGGTGTGATGAAGCTGAAGCCACCAACGACGACCTCACCCCAA
>BQKN01056615.1:0-15432 GCA_022839385.1 Asparagus kiusianus
ATTTTGGCTAATAAAGAAGTGTAACTATAGGACCAGGCGATGTGCCTAATGCTTCTACAGCTTCGGGCGTTTTCCGACCTCCACCAAGTATTACGACTGATTTGCCCACGAGGGTTGATACACCCCCCATGACCACTCCTGTCGTTACTTCGGATTCTGTCGGATCTCAACCCGAGGGGACTTCTGCCGGCATAGGTATACCTCGAACTTCCCCTTCGGGTTTTCTGATTATTTTTGATAGTCCCTTAGCTTCCTGTACTGCTACTTGCAGGACCTCGATCCTCTCTTTATGAGCATGTCCACGCTCTTTTGGTCGATACCGATCCAGACAGAGACGTTTTTCGTATGGACCTTGGCCTCTTTACGGCCTTTTACAATGGCATGATCGAGAAGCTTCTTCACAGGGGATGCTGTTTTGATCAGTTCAGGCGTTCCTTCTCTCGTCACATGATGATGATGAGGGAAGAAGGACACCCGGAGTTGGCCGATTCTTTCACTGCTGAATTCGCTGTCCTGGAGTTAGAGATCCGAGAGCTGAGGGAGTTGAAGGCTGGTGGAGCTTCCTCTTTTGTATCCTCCCAGGTGGAGGATAGGCTGATGCAGTGGCGTGACCTGAGATCTTCCATTGGCAGCGAGCTTCGATCACGTGAGCATTCTGTTGCGCAGCTGATGGCTAACCTGGCGAAGAAGGATGCCGGCAGAGCCGAGCTACTCAGCTCCTTGGATTCCACCCGTGAAGAGATAGCTAGGCTGAAGGAAGCCTTGGGACGTGCCGAAGAGTCTGCTTCTATTATCGCCGAGGACCTGGTTGGATTAGAGCGTTCTCGTGAATGGACGCTCGACAAGCTGGGATCAACACAGGAGGGGTTGATGAGGCTGCAACGTGAAGCCGTGGAGGTTCTAAGCAGTTCCGAAGACTCTGTCCGAGCTAGCCTGCAGGCAGAGTTCGAGCAGGGCTACATGGACAGGCTCTCCGGTTTAGAGTCTCATATTCTTAGCCGTCAGTTGCCTTCGGGTTGACGAACTTGTTGTTGTATGCTTTTGTCTTGATCTATTATTAGAGACTCCGTATTTGCTTCTTTTCACAGGATGTTTTGGTACACCCCCAGCCCTTAACGCTATGACTTTGAATTCGTAAACTCCATCATTTTATAGGGAAAAGGGCACCTTGCACCGCGTGTTAGGCGATGACTTATCCCTTCTTAGGCTTCGGGATAAAATTCCCCAGGTTTAGACCCTGGTAACTTTTTTCTATCGGCGAGAGATTTTAAACCGGCTACACGTGTTAGGTATAGACTTATCCCTCATTAGGCTTCGGGACAAATTCCCCAGGTTTCGACCCTGGTAACTTTTTTCAATCGGCGAAAGATTTTAAACCAGCTATACGTGTTAGGTATAGACTTTAGGGTTTTTGGCAAACCCCCAGCCCTCAACGGGTTTGACGTGCCTTTACCGATTACCGTTTGAATCGGGCTAGCATGCGAATTATCTAAATCCGTTCCGCATGTAACGTTGTGCTAAGAAAATTGCTTCTCTTAGACTTAGTGCTATGATGTTGAATACATAGGCTTCGTCTTTCTCACGGGAATAGACTACCCGGCAACGTGTGTTAAGCGTTGACTTCATCCCTGTCTTTTCTAAAAGCAAAGACAGGGGAAAGGTGCTATGATCTTGAATACATAGACTTCGTCTTTCTCATGGGAATAGACTACCCGGCAACGTGTGTCGGACGTTGACTTCATCCCTGTCTTTTCTAAAAGCAAAGATAGGGAAAAGGGGAGAGGAAGAATTTTATATTCTATCTCCCGGCGCTGAAGAGGAAGAATTTCATATTCTATCTACAGCTGGAAAGAAGTTCCAACGACCCTACCTTTTATAGGATTGGTCATTTGGATCTGAAGAGGAAGAATTTTATATTCTATCTTCAGCAGAAAAGGAGACTCAGGGTGGGATCTCCACCCCCAGAATCCGAAGGATAAAACTAGAAGTGGGATCTCCACTCCGAGAATCGGAAAGTTCAAACGACCGTACCTTCAATCGGCTTGGACCTTTGAATCTGAAGAGGAAGAATTTTATATTCTATCTTTAGCAGGAAAGGAAACTCGAGGTGGGATCTCCACCCCCAGTATCGAAAAGATTCAAACGACCGTACCTTCAGTCGGTTTGGTCATTTGGATCCGAAGAAGCCCGATTTCTACCCTAACTTTCATAGGTTTGGTGGAAAAAGGAGCAAAAGCAACTTTTCGTTTATAAAAAAAAATGGTGACTCGGTCTCAGTCTTGGCTAGGGTAAGCTTGACTAAGGGAGAGCGGTTGTCCGGATTGAAAGTGGACCTCTCGTTCATGGGAGGAATCGAGAGGAGATTTTGGTTGTGATCCTAACTGTAGTAAGGTTTGACCAAGTGGGAAGTTTGAGAACGATCATAACCGTAAGAAGGTTTGATCGCCCGATTTGTAGACCTCTCGTTTATTGAAGGAATCGAGAGGGGAATTTGGCTTTGGTCCTAACTATAGTAAGGTTTGACCAAGTGGGAAATTGTGTAGTGAAGACTATGAGTCGTCAAGCACCACTGAAAGTTTTGTGAGGGAAGATTAATCCATCGAATGATTAGATCTCATCTCAGCAAAAGAATTAGAGTATGATAAACAAGAACATTCGGAACTCGAACGTGGATTTCTTGTTTATCTCTCTTACAGCGACCGGGTTATCCCTAAGAATATCCCAATGGGGTATTCTTCCGGGAACTTCCCGATACGTCGATTTTCTGAAGATACTAAGGATAGTATCTTTTCAAGAATTTGCCATTTATTGGCATCATAAGCTGGTCACCATCTTTAGTGACTAAGCGATATGCGCCGTTCGAGTAAACTGTTTCTACTACGAACGGTCCCTCCCATTTGGGTTCAAATTTGCCTTTCTTCTTGGAATTAAGGATCATAGGATGTCTTTCAGTTAAGACCAAATCCCCTTCCTTACAACTCCTTTGTCGAACCTTTTTGTCGAAGGCTCGAGAAATCCTGGCTTGGTAGAACTCAATGTGCTGTTGAGCTTCCAGGCGCTTTTCATCGAGCATCTCGAGTTCTTCGAGGCGCTTCTGATGCTGTTCTTCGGTCGTCATCTGGGTTGCAAGAGCGATCCGAAGAGATGGAATTTGAACTTCCAGAGGGAGGACGGCTTCACATCCGTACACTAATGAATATGGGGTTGCGTCGGTTGGTGTACGCACCGTGGTACGGTAGGCCCATAGAGCCGCGCCGAGCTTATCGTCCCAATCTCGCTTGTTATTCTTCACAAGCTTTGACAAGAGCTTTATGATGGTCTTGTTGAAGGCTTCAGCTAATCCATTTGCTGTGGGATTGTAAGCCATTGATGAAATGTCCTGAATTTTGAACTTTTCGCAGAACCTTATGAAGGCGTTGTTGACAAATTGAGGACCATTGTCATGTATGATTCGTCTTGGAACACCATGCCTGTAGATGATATGGTGCTTGAGGAATGCAATGACGTTGCTCGTTTTAACTTCTCTGAGTGGCACTGCTTCAGCCCATTTGGAGAAGTAGTCAGTGATCGCCAAGATGAACCGATCGCCTTTAATCGAAGGGGGATTTATAGGACCAACAATGTCCATTCCCCAGGTCTCGAACGGCCATGACGTCACCGAAGGATGTAAATGCTCCGGAGGTTGGTGCATATAATTCGCATGTACTTGACATGCATGACACTTCTGGGCGTATGTGATTGCATCACTCATCATGAAAGGCCAAAAATATCCCATCCTTCTGATGCGGTCGTAAAGCTTGGGACCAGGTTGGTGTGCGCCACACTCTCCTTCATGCGCCTCTCTGAGCACTTCTTCAGCTTCTTTGGTCGATAAGCAACGTGCTAGCAGCCCATCGTACCCCCTGTGATATAGCGTTCGATTCTCCGTATTATAGTAGAATCTTGGAGCTCTTCGTCTGATTGACTCTCTCTCCTTCACATCTTCTGGCAAGATTCCATGCAAGACGTAGTCGATGATGGGGAAACGCCAATCTCGGGGTTCGAATTCAGCCTGAGTTGTGTGCACCTCCTGGACCTCTTCCTCCCTGCCATTTTCATCATAAAGTGGCACTAAGAGTTGGTGAGTTCTTACCGTAACAAATTGTTCCGTCCCGGGAGGCTGCGCCAATGATACCGCTAGAGCTGCTAACGCATCTGCGTAGGTGTTCTGTAACCGCGGAACGTGCTCGATGAAGAACCCTTCAAACGACTCCGCTAGCTCCACCGCCATCTTGTGATATGGGATTAAATCCTGACTTCGGACTTCGTATTCTCCTTGGACTTGTTTGACTATTAGTTGAGAATCGCCGAAGGCTTCGAGATACTCAACCCCCAGCTCTTTGGCGAAATTGAGCCCTATAATCAGTGCATTATACTCTGCCACATTATTCGAGCATGGCTCGGTTAATGAGTAGGCTTGAGGCATCACATGTTTTCCTGGGGAAACTAAGACAACTCCAACTCCGGAGGAGACCTTAGAACATCCAGGAGCACTTGTGACATTAGCTGCCCGTGAAGCGCCATCGAAGTACAAACGCCACACTTGTTGGTGCGAAGTCGCGTTGACTTCGTGGGTTTCATCAGGTAGGTCGTCGTATATCTCGGCCGTATCCATGGTTGGATTGGCTGCAAGGAGATCACAGATGGCTTACCCTTTTACTGACTTCTGCTGTTTGAAGTGCAGATCGTATTGGGACAAGAGTAAGGCCCATTTTGCTAACCGCCAACTCATGGAAGCCGGCTGAGTCATGAACACCCGGACCGGGTTAACTTTAGAGATGACATAGATGGTCTGTCCAACCAAGTAATGCCGCATTTTCTGGATGGCGAACACTAAGGCGAGGCATTCTCTCTCAATCATGGGATATCGAGATTCAGCGCCTACCATGGTTCGGCTTAAGTAATACACTGCCTGCTCGTGACCGTTATCGTCATCTTGTGCAAGCAATGCACTTAATGAGTGGCTCGTCGCCTTGACATAAATCAAGAATGGTTTGCCTGATTTCGGTGCAACGAGTACGGGAGGTTTCGAGAGATATTCTTTAATATTCTCGAATGCCTTTTGGCAAGCATCGTCCCATACGAATGACACGCCCTTCTTTGCGAGCCTGGAGAACGGTTGGCATTTCCCCGAAAGGTTCGAGATGAACCGACGGATATAAGCCAATCGCCCTTGCTGTCCTCTGAGTTCTTTGAGGTTCCTCGGAGGTTGCAATTCATTGACCGCCTTCACTTTATCCGGATCAATGTGAATACCTTTGGTGGTGACGACGAATCCCAGGAATTTACCACTGGACATTCCGAGGAAAGACTTGGTAGGGTTCATCTTCAGCTGATGGGCCCGCATCAAGTTGAACATGGTCTTCAAGTCCTTGATGTGATCTTTCTTATCACGACTTTTCACGACCAGATCATCCACGTAGCACTCGACAGTCTTTCGGAGATGTTCCTGAAAGATCTTCGACATAGCTCGTTGGTATGTGGCACCTACGTTCTTTAAGCCGAAGGGCATAACTGTGTAACAGAAGACGCCGAGAGGTGTTCTAAAGGCAGTATGCTTTTCATCTTCTGGATGCATCTTTATCTGGTTATAACCAGAGAAACCATCCATAAAAGACATCCTCTCGAACCCGTACGTGTTGTCGATGATAACATCCGTGATGGGGAGAGGAAAATCATCTTTTGGGCAAGCAGCATTGAGGTCCCTGAAGTCGATGCATATCCGGATCTTCCCGTTCTTCTTCAGGACCAGGACAATATTGGCAAGCCATTCAGGATGTTGCTCCTCCCGAATGAATCCTGAGTCGATGAGCTTTTTAACCTCAGCTTCGATCGCCTCCATCATCTGCGGACGAAACCATCTTTGTTGTTGTTTGACTGGTTTGACATCCGGCTTAATGTTGAGACGATGCACTGCTACGTTTGGATCGAGACCTGGCATGTCTTTATAATTCCAGGCGAACACGTCGATGTACTCCCGGATAAGAGAAATCAACTCCTCCTTCTCCTCAGGTAGGAGACTGTCGCTAATGAATATCGGCTTCGGATTCTCCTCGCTTCCCATATTCACCTGGACTACTTGGTCTTCGGTAGGGGGTTCTCTCTGCTCGAACCGATCGCCATACTGCATGTTCAAGTGATGAACCCACGGGTCTTCCCATGTTGGCATCTCGTCATCTTCTTCTATTGTCGAAGGATCAACCGTGACCATGTTCGACATTAGCTTCTTGAACATTTCACCAAGACTAGCGTCGGAATCCCAACCCGAAGAGTCAGAAGAGTATCCGTTTCTAGGCTTGTTAGCAATTTGATCGATGATTTGCCAGCCACACTCGTCATCTGATGAGACATAGCCTAAACCTCTCTTGTGGCGATAATAATCATCGGGTTTTCCTTTTGGTACATAGGCCATCCGAGGTGGAACTCGCGGACCTCGACCAAAGAAAAGACCCTCTCCGATCTTGAAGTCATATCCCTGCTTTTCCATCATATTACGTGCTTTCGCATCGTACCTGAACAGATGTGGGGCAGGTTTATCGTCGTCGTCTTCCTCTTCCAAGAAGTGGTCGGGTACCGGAGATGCTCTTCCTTTGCCGTAGACGACCTCCTTTCCACCCCCAATCCCTGCGGGGATGATAAGCGTTGTTCCGCAAGGGTCGTGTACCTGCTTCTTCGTCAAACAAAATGATTGAAGAGGCATATACAAATCAGGGTTAGCATAGAGTTCGTTAGTGATATCATCGAGACCCGTCGAGTACTCTAAATCATCGTTTATTGATAGTTCTTCGGCAAGTTGCCAATTACAACTATTTTCCGATGATTCATCATCGTCAAGATTGATTATAACGGGTACAATGTCATTTAAAACAAAACCGCCGTCATAATCAAACCCTGGTTCGGTATCAGCTTCATCTCCGCTGTCCGTTCCTTGGGCCGATGGTTCAGTATCGGATTCAGCGCCGTATAAAAAGGAATCGGTAAAATAATTCTCCAATCCCTTAAACGGTTGCTTATCCACTACCACCGTCTTGACTTCATTATTTGTGCCCACATATTTGAGGCATTGATGCAGAGTTGACGGGACTATAAGGTTACCGTGGATCCAAGGTCGACCCAACAGTAAATTATAGGATGTTTCCGCGTCAATCACATAGCATGTAACTTCCGACTTCAAATCCCCAATCTGGCACTTGATTCGGATCTTCCCCAAGGGCCTAGACCCGCTGGTGTTGAATCCATAAATCGTCGTGCCAGTGGACGCTAATTTTCTAGTCGGGATTCCGAGATGATGCATCAATCGGAATGGCATGATGCTAACAGCGGAACCCGGATCGACTTGGATCCGGTTGACAACGCTGGAGCCAATATGCCCGGTGAAATACAAGGGCCTATCATGCTTTGAATTCTTCGTTTGCATGTCTTCTTTGGTGAAAGAGATGCAGGGGAAGTGATGCGCCGCCAGATTGCATTGTTGGGCTGATGACTCTGGTTCTTCGGAAGATGGCTTGATTCGAGTCAAGAAGGCTTCGGAATCACTCAAGGCTTCTTGTAGTGCTTTCCGTGTATCCTTCGAAAGACGCAACAACTCGTATAAGGTTATCCAAGCCGGGATGTTGGCCAACTGCGCCATGATGTCAAAATGGGGCGGAGAGCTTGCATTCCCCGGTTTGTCTCGCCCAATCGGATGATTGAATCGAGACTGCCTCGGGTTCTAAGCTTCTTGACGTACAGGCTCTTTCCCTTTTTCCTTCTGCTGGACTTTCTCTGCAACTGCAGGTGTTGGGGGAATTGCTGAAATTCCTAACTCTGCCAATGTCTTGGAAGGAAGGATTTTGGTGCCCAATTGCTCAGAAGCATCCGGGTACTTGAAATGATACTCATTCCCACTTCGGGTTGCAAAAGCTTCTTGCTCGTCTTCAGAAAGCGGGAAGGTTGGAATTCTTTCGTCATCCTCTCCCGGAATAGCAGAAGCACCGTGACAAGATTTGCCCTTCCTTTTCGACTTCTTCTTGTTCTTTGTGGAAGAGGTTCCGGCCCACTGTTCGTCTGTGATCAAGTCCGGATGAACCCACAAGATCTCGCCATTTGGGGCTGTGTGTGGCACAAGCCCTTTCTGACGCTGCTGGTGTGGATCATCATTCACCGTCTTCACCGCCGCATTGATCACCGACTCGTGTTGGAACCAACTCGAGGGAACAGATCCAAAGCTAATGGATACGGTGTTTGCACCCACCTTCTTCTCTTTGGGCTGTTTCATAGTGATAACCCCAACACCGATTAGGGCCTGAATTTTATCTTTGAGAGCGTAGCATACCTTGGTAGGATGGTGCACCGCTCGGTGGAAAGCGCAGTATTTCGGATCATTGACCCTCTTGGCATCTTCTTGATCCTGAACCGGAGGCAACTTGATTTTATTGTTCTCCACGAGGTATTTGAAGATACCCGGGACTTCATCCTCTTTGAATGAGTAGACCTTTGGGAACATCGGCTCCCCGACCTTTTGCCTCTGGGGCTGTTGTTGCCATCTGGATTGTTGAGGCGCCCTCTGTTGCTGCTGTTGCGGCTGTTGCGGCTGCGCTTGCACCTCAAATACTTGATTTGCGACCACAGCATTTGCATGCGCCTTCCCTTTACCCTTAGGGGTAAAGTTTGGTTGCGGGGCATTATTTGGTATTTGCCCTCTCTCCGCCTTCTTCCTCTTGAGGAATCGCTCAGCACGCTCTCCCCGCACCTTCAGGTCTTTCCAGGTCTTTGGCGGCGCCATTCCCATGGCTTCGAGGATGTCTAACGTCAGGTTGTTGTGGCAGGTTTTGAGGATGAAATCCTCGCTGACCGGATCCCTGCAATTCATTGCTTTGTTTCGGAATCTTTTCACGAAGTTTTCAACCGTCTCGCCGTTCTTTTGCTTTTCATCGAATAGCGTGCCGATTGAAACTTCGGTATCGTCATCAAAGAAGTTTGTTAGGAATATATCCTCCATGTCGTCCCAGCCGTTGATGCTTCCGGGCTTAAGACGGCGATACCAATCGAAGGCAGCTCCGCGAAGAGTGCCGACGAATGACCGCACCATGAGGGGCTCATTTCCGGAAATGATTCCTAAATGAGACTTGAAATAGATTAAGTGTTTGGTAGAGGAACCCTTCCCATCAAACGACGTAAAGTTAATCAAGTTAAACTTTGCCGGATATGGGATCGATTCCCACTCCCTTGGGTAGGGACAGGGTATACCGGATCTCTTTACCTCTTGAGCGTTCATCAATGCATTGATTTTGCTCTCCAGGTCTTTCATCTTCCTGTCTTCACTCGTTTCCGCCTTCGAGTGATCTTGGGGAGAAGTGACGTGGTCCTCTTTAGCGCCATCGTCTGTGGGACCACCCCCATTGTCGGTGTTGACAGGAGGGATATTGATGTTATCTCCTTCCCGTTCGTTCTCATCTTGGTTGCGTCGATTTGGCTCTCCTTGGTGAACCGTCAGCGCCGCAATTTGTTGGTCGTGCATCTCTCTCATTCGTTGCATGGCCATATCCATCTCGAACTTGAAGCTCTCCTTCTGTTTGGCGAGGGCTTCTTCCAGTATCTTTGATACCTGTTCGGCGCTGATCATGAGTGATTCGTATGGTTGTCCCGCACTCGAGGCCGTGTCATCGGATGCCACCGCCGAGCAAGAGTCCGAATCAGCATCTGACTCTTCTTCTTCTAAGGAGAGCCCCTTTGGTACCCTTTGGTAATTCTTCTGGCCACTGGTTCCAGGCCGCAACCGTGTCATACACCGGGATATCTCGGCAAGATGATCTATGCTGAAGTATGGTGTTGAATTTCCCCTGCCGGTCATGTTAACCGACACTCTTGGATATTCGTCATTTTGGCGGAGCAATTTCTTCTTGTGGAAATGCCTCGGCTTGGAGAGTCTCTCGAACACCGAGATTCTTCTTGGGGGACTATCACAACGGCATTCTGACAGCACCGCTTTGATCATGTTGGCACACGGGCAGCAAGACTCCATGTCCTACACATATCTCTTTCGGGACTTTTCCATACCCCCAGCTCTGTAGTACAACTCATCAGCTTTGTAGCTGGAGCAACCTACAGAGTGTTGGTATGTGTTCCCCGATATAACACTCTCATCCTCAGATGAGTGTGCCTCCCTTCGAGGATGAGATGCCTTGTTGGATTTTTCAAGAGTGGCCCATTCAATTTTACGCTTTTGTGAGCGTATAAACTGAACGGGCTCTTTTAATTCGACTCGCATTCCGATGCGGTCGGTGATAGGGGCTTTCCCTTTTTCATCTTTCTTGGGGGGATTGATTCGACCCCCGGTCTGATTTTTAACTTGGGGACCTTTCAATGGTCCCAGCCATTCTTTGACGGGTATTCTACCTCGGTTCTCCGGTAAGGGACCGAGGTGACCCGTCAAAGGAACCTGGGACCTTAAATGATCCCCTTTCTTACCTGGCCCCGTTGAAGGTGCCGATACAGTAGAAACAGGCTCTGGTTTGGAGGAACTTCGGGTGATAGCCTCACCCTTCTTTGCTGGAGGCGTTGGTGTCGATTTAGGAACCCACACCAGTTTGCTTTTGGACGGCGTTTTGACTGCCGTTTCTTGCTGCATCTCTTCCGCCTTCTTTAGGAGGAGCCGGGCATGCGCAAGTAAAGCACGACGCTTCTTGATTCGCTCCTCGAGCGTGGAGCGGTTCCTCTTGACACGGATCCACTCACTCGCTTCTGTTTTGGAGGGGAAGTTGATTACTTGCCGTTGCTCTTGTCGCTGCCTCGACTTCAAGTCTTCTGCATAGCGCACTCCATCTTTTGACTCCCTGGCCTTGGCGAGTTGTTGAGCGAGGCGTTGACGGTGTCTTTGGAGCGCCCTCTTCGATGGAGCTGGAGTTGCATCATCAATCGTCTTTGGGGCGGTTTGATCTGCAACCTTGACCACACTGAACGACGCGGGGACGTTGTGTGGTGCAAGTGTAGTGGCAGCAACGGCGGGAGCTTGGATTGAGGAGTTGGAGATCCCGCGAGCCCTTTTGGGAGATGGAGTCTTCCGGCGCCTATGCGGAGAGGCGGATCTAGAGGAGGAGGAGAGGTACTCTTCGAATTTCTTCTGATCGAACTCGTATTCGATCTCTTCATTCACCCGGATCTTGAAGGCCGGTTACGTCACTCCGATCTCGGCAGCGAGGTCGGCGGCTCCCACTGTGGTCGCCAGCTTGTTTTCGTCAAAAGTTGATGTTTTCATAGCTTTGTGAGATCTGTTACAACTTCAAGCGTTACAACAAAAATCTAAATGAAAACAAAAGATTACAACTTTATCAAAAATAAACACGAGATCCTGGTTTGGTTCGGTCTCGCTTGCGTGGGTTGTTGGCCTGTGACGGGGATGTTGATATCCGTGGACCGCCGACTCTTCAGATCCGTTCCGGTAAAATCCGGCAGAGTTTCGTCTATCCGCGAAGGGATATAGAAACAGAACTTCGTCGATCCGCGTGAGATCTAGAAGTTAAAAGCGTATATCTCGGCTAAAACGAGATAATAGCTCTTCTTAGTGGTCACCACTAATGGGCAGCACTAAGGATAAGAGAGGGTGAATGAAGAATTGATGAAGGACTCTCACTCCTCGATCCGACAGGGCTTCGCCGCTCTCTTGAGAACTCCGACTCCTCGCTCCGGCAGGGCTTCGCCGCTTCTCTCTAAAATTTCAGATCTCGAGGATAATCCCAAGATCCAAAATCAGAGCTCCCCCCTAAAACCAAGGCCAAGAGAATGGAGGCCCTAGGGGCCTATTTATAGGCAAATGAGAGGGGTAGGGGGGCTAAAATGAAGGACACCCCCTAGGGGTGTCTCGGTTTGGCCGAGACACCCCTGGGGTGTCTTGGCTTTGCCAAGACACCCCTCGGGTGTTTCGAGCTCGCCGAGGTACCCCGGGTGTCCCGGTTCAGTCCGAGATCGTCCGCCGTTGTCCCGCCGTTGACTTTTCGTCCCAACTCGGATTTGCGTGATTCCGGATGCATTGGAATTCTGACGAAGAGCTCTGTCGATCCCATTGGTTGGATTATCAGTGGGACAAACTGGATCTGAAGGGTATTGCTCTCTTTGTAGCGGTCACGGGGTTCCCGGTCAATCGGTATCCCCGTTGTTCTGAGACTCTGTCGGCTCACGTAGTCCGTCGATTTGCTTCAAGTGCTTACCAACGTCATTTGAACTCTTGTGAACCGGGTAGTGACGTTCAATCGTCGTTCGTTAACACTGAGCTGTGTGCAGGGACCTATCGGCAATTTTCGATGCCTACAGATACCCCCTCCAAAGTGTTTCGGACTCGTTTCTTTTATAGAAGAGACCGGAATACTTTGGATATGATTGGTCCAGCCTTTAGTCGGCATGAAGGACCTGTGGTTCGCTTCAACTCTTGGCTCCTTCGATTTTCGGTTTATCCGGTGCTTTGTCGAATAACCGAAATTGTTCCGGCGCTGCGTTTATCGCCTGGCCGTCGTTGGAGTCTCGAGTCTACAGCTGGTGATTTGAGTTTGGCTCATGTCGTTGAGTTGACTTTTGAACTTGCTATCCCTGTCACATTGTGTTGACTTGGGGTTTCGAATCACTGTGGGTTGACTTTTTGTCGCAACGCGCCGATTAGCGTTGACCTAAGGTTACGCGTTGACCGGTGTCCACCTTAGGGTTTTGAACCGCGTGGGTTTACTTTTGTCGTCACGTGTTGACTTTCGTCGCCACGTGTTGACTTTTGACGCAACGCGCTGTCCGGTGTTGACCTAAGGTTACGCGTTGACTGGCGTCCACCTTAGGGTTTTGGAACCGCTTGGGTTGACTTTTGTCGTCACGTGTTGACTTTCGTCGCCACGTGTTGACTTTTGACGCAACGCGCTGTCCGGTGTTGACCTAAGGTTACGCGTTGACCGGCGTCCACCTTAGGGTTTTGGAATCGCTTGGGTTGACTTTTGTCGTCACGTGTTGACTTTCGTCGCCACATGTTGACTTTTGGCGCAACGCGCTGTCCGGCGTTGACCTAAGGTTACGCGTTGACCGGCGTCCACCTTAGGGTTTTGGAACCGCTTGGGTTGAGTTTCGTCGTCACGTGTTGACTTTCGTCGTCACGTGTTGACTTTTGACGCAACGCGCTGTCCGGCGTTGACCCAGGGCTACGCGTTGACTGGCGTCCACCCTAGGGTTTTGAACCGTCGCCCGTTGACTTGTGGAATTCATCCATATTTTCAACCGTCGGCGAAGAATGGACTTTTTCAGAAACATCGGGGGGTTGGAAAATAATTCGGGGGTCAAAACATCGTGCAGGTGGTCAAAACCCAGGCGAAACACCCCGGGGTACCTCGGCAAGACCGAGACACCCATGGGGTGTCTCGGCAAAGCCGAGACACCCTTGGGGTATCTCGGTTTTGTCGAGACACCCCTAGGGGTGTCTTGGGCGTTTTCGTGGTCCCCCCCCTTTTTCTTTTGTCTTTTACTTCTTTTGTTTTGTTCATGGTCCCCCCCTCCTCCTTTAATTTGAATTTCAAGAGAGAAAACCTCCCCCCTCTTGGCCTCAAAACCGAGTTCCCCCCTAACATTTTCGGTTTCCTTCTTCTTCCTCAAGAACTCTTTCCTCCATTGAAGAGCCCATTAACCCCTCAAGAAAGTTCGGATTTTGGTGGATACCCATTGGCCGAAATTTCCTCCTCTTTCAAGCTAGGGTTTCAAATCCCAATTCCAAGCCCGAAAAAGCCTCCTTGGTTTGGGTAAGTTCCCCTCTCATTTCTTCTCATTTTCTTGTAAAGATTGCATTTTTATGCTTGCAATAGATAGGGGTTGTGTATGCATAATGCTCTTGGGGGGTTTTGTGCAAGATTTACAAGGGCCGAAATTTTTGAGGGGCTTACTTGCAAAATTCGTGGGGGTCCATTTGCGAAGAAGGAACTGAGATTTTGTGGTTTGGATTCATGTCCATTTGGTCAGAAATGGTGAGGGGTACTTTATGCAAGAGGGTCAAAGAATTGTTTGAGGGGGTTATTTGCAAAACAGCCCATAAAACTTATAAAGGGGCTTATTTACAAAATAACCACGAATTTGAGTCTGAAATCCAAAGAGTGTTGGCCCCAAACTCCTGATCGAATTTTTGGTAAGGGCATGTGGAGGCTAAACCAAAAGTTCGTGGAGGGGCTTTTATGCAAAATTGGCTAAATTCTGCAAAAGGGCTTATTTGCAGAATTTAACCAAAGTTGTGGGGTATCGGGGTGCTAAATGACCGAATATAACGACCACAACCTGGATCACACGTGTCCTTGACCTGGATTTGGCCTTGAACACGGTGGGTATTTTGGGTATTTCACCAAAATTTACCGCGAAACGACATTTATCGTTTCGTGTGCACGAAATTTGCAGGTTTAATTAGACTTTAACCATGAAATCCTATTTATTCATAGGATTTTAGTTTAAGTGCTTAATTTCCCTTTTCAATATTTCGTGTTTGTATATCGTACCTGATGTGTTGTCTTTTACTGCAGGTTCATGACGTCTCCTCGTCGATCTCGACCTTCCAGGAGTCACTCCCGCTCACAGCATAGCGAGGAGGAGGCTCCTACGACATCGTCCCCAGTGGCCTCTTTTTTCGGGGGTGAGAATTTTATGCTTTCTGTATCCCGGATTGACCTCTCGCGGGTCATGAGGGAAGAACCGATACTCCTCCCGCGGGGGTTAAGGTTTCAGACTTGTTTTGCTTAGCCAATTCAAGTCTTCGGGTATATTGGGGCGATCTCGTGTTGCCTCACACCTTATAGGTCGGTGTACATTATCACGTGATTTATGTGATTGTATACCGTCCTCCCGGTGTAGGGCACTCGAAATCGTCTTCACCAATTATCCCGTGAACAATCTCATCTCGCCTTCATGAGATAGATTTTCTGACTCCATGCTCGTGATTTGTTGCAGTCGAGTTTCCCGGTGGTAGCTTTCCTTCTCATGCCAATACCGGTTGCAGCCGTGAGGTCTTCTCTTCGGCTTCTGTTAGGCAAGCTATCGCTCCACTCCCTCAGTTTGACAGGGATCGTTCAGACGAATCCTGTCGCTTGATACGGGATGGAGGGCGTCACTGTTTACGCCAACTCATCATCGATGCTCCTTTTACCGCGGATGCTTCGTCCACCCAGGCTTTGAAGAAGCCGGATTTCTTGTTCGGGGATCATGTGGAGGATCCCGACGCACTGACTCTCACCGAGGAGCACTGGCTAACTCTTGAGGAGAGTGCTCTTTTGTACATTCCTTCCGTCCTTCGTCACTGTTCCTTCACTCATCTGGAAGGATAGGGCGTGGAGAGACGGATGTCTTGGCACCTCACTGATGACGGTGAGCGGGTTCAGTGCGGGTATGCTTCCCACGGCAAGACTCCTGGTT
>BQKN01056617.1:17272-37085 GCA_022839385.1 Asparagus kiusianus
CCATGTCATCCCAGTCGTTGATGCTCCCAGGCTTGAGACGGCGATACCAATCGAAGGCAGCTCCGCGAAGAGTGCCGACGAATGACCGCACCATGAGAGGCTCATTTCCGGAAATGATTCCTAAATGAGACTTGAAGTATATTAAGTGTTGGGTAGGGGAACCCTTCCCATCAAACGGCGTAAAGTTAATTAGATTAAACTTTGCCAGGTATGGGATCGATTCCCACTCCCTTGGGTAGGGACAGGGTATACCAGACCTTTTTACTTCCTGAGCACTCATCAATGCGTTGATTTTGCTCTCCAGGTCTTTCATCTTCTGGTCTTCACCCGTATCTGCCTTCGAGTGGCTCTGGGGAGAAGTGACGTGGTCCTCTTTTGCATTATCTTCCGCGGGACCACTCCCGTTGTCGATGTTGACCGGAGGGATATTAACGTTATCTCCCTCCCGTTCGTTCTCATCTTGGTTGCGTCGATTGGGTTCTCCTTGGTGAACCGTCAGCGCCGCAATTTGTTGGTCGTGCATCTCCCTCATTCGCTGCATGGCCATCTCCATCTCAAATTTGAAGCTATCCTTTTGCTTGGCCAGGGCTTCTTCAAGTATTTTGGATACCTGTTCAGCACTGATCACGAGTGATTCGTAAGGTTGGCCTGCACTCGAAGCCGTGTCATCAGATGCAACAGCAGAGCAAGAATCCGAATCATCATCTGATTCCTCTTCTTCTAAAGAGAGCCCCTTTTGTACCCTTTGGTAATTTTTCAGGCCTCTGGTTCCTGGTGGCAACCGCGTCATGCATCGGGATACCTTGGCAAGCTGCTCTATGCTGAAGTATTGTGTTGATCCCTCTCTGCCGGTCATGTTAACCGACACTCTTGGATATTCGTCTTCTTGGTGGACGAATTTCTTCTTGTGGAAACGCCTCGGTTCGGAAATCCTCTCGAACACTGAGACTCTCTTCGGGGTTTGAGCACAACAGCATTCCGACAGCACCGCTTTGATTATGTTGGCGCACGGGCAGCGAGATCTCATGTCCTGCACATATCTCTTTCGGGACTTTTCCATACCCCCAGCTCTGTAGTACAACTCATCAGTTTGGTAGCTGGAGCAACCTACAGAGTGTTGGCATGTGTTTCCCGGGAGAACACCTTCATCATCAGATGAGTGTGCTTTCCTTTGGGAATGCAAAGTTTTGTTAGCCTTTTCAAAAGTGACCCGTTCGAGTTTACGCTTTTGTGAGCGTAGAAACTGAACGGGCTCTTGTGTTTCGACTCGCAACCCAATGCGGTCGGTTATAGGGGCTTTCCCTTTATCATTTTTCTTGGGGAGATTGACTTGACCCCCAGCTTGGTTTGTAACTTGGGGACCTTTCAATGGTCCCAGTCGTTCCTTGATAGGTACTCTTCCTCGATTCTCCGGTAAGGGACCGAGGCGACCTTTCAAAGGAGCCCTAGAACTTGAAGGGTCCCCGTTCATACCTGGCCCTGTTGAAGGTGCCGGAACAGGAGAAACGTCATCTGGTTTTGGAGAGATTCGGGAGATAACTCCACCCATCTTCGTTGGAGGTGTTGGTCTTGACTTTGGCAACCACACCAATTTGTTCGTAGACGGCTTTTTGACCGCCCCTTCTTTCTGCATCTCCTCCGCCTTTTGTAGAAGGAGTCGAGCATGCGCGAGCAAGGCTCGACGCTTCTTGATCCGCTCCTCGAGAGTGGAGTGATTCCTCTTCACACGAACCCATTCGTTCGTTTCTGTTTTGGAGGGGAGGTGGGTTGTTTGCCGTTGTTGTTCTCGGCGATACCTGGATTTTAGATCCTCGTTGTAGTGGATCCCATCCGTTGATTCAGCAGCTTTGGCTTGTTGTAGGGCGAGGCGTTGACGCCGTCTTTGGCGAGCCCTCTTTGATGGAGCTGGAGTTGCATCATCAATCGCCTTTGTGGCGGTTGGATCTACAGCCTTGACCACACTGAACGACACAGGGACGTTGTGTGGTGCAAGTGTAGCAGCAGCAACGGCGGGATCTTGGATTGAGGAGTTGGAGATCCTGCCAGCCCTTCGGGGAGGTGGAGTCTTCCTGCGCCTATGTGGAGAGGCGGATCTGGAGGAGGAGGAAGAGAGGTACTCTTCAAACTTCTGCTGGTCGAACTCGTATTCGACCTCTTCATTCACCCGGATCTTGAAGGCCGGTTGCGTCACGACGATCTCGGCAGCGAGATCGGCGGCTCCCACTGTGGTCGCCAGCTTGTTTTCGCCAAAAGTTGCTGTTTTCATTGCTCTTTTTGAGATCTGTTACAACTTCAATCGTTACAACAGAATTAAATGAAAACAAAATATTACAACTTTATCGAAAATAAACACGAGATCCCGTTTTGGTGCGGTCTCGCTTGCGTGGGTTGTTGGCCTGTGACGGGGATGTTGATATCCGTGGACCGCCGACTCTTTAGATCCGTTCCGGTAAAATCCGGCAGAGTTTTGTCTATCCGTGGAGGGATATAGAAACAGAACTTCGTCGATCCGCGTGAGATCTAGAAGTTATAAGCGTATATCTCGGCTAAAACGAGATAATAGCTCTTCTTAGTGTCACCGCTAAGGGGCAACACTAAGGAAAAAGAAGGGGTGAATGAAGGGGCTGATGAAGAACTTCTTACTCCTCACTCCGGCAGAGCTTCGCTGCTTCAAAATTCAGACCTTACTCCTTACTCCAGCAGGGCTTCGCCGCTTCAGACCAAGAGCAATTCTAGCCAAGATAATTCAGCCAAGAATTGGGAGCCAAGAGAATGGAGGCCCTAGGGGCCTATTTATAGGAAAACAAGGAGGGGGGACGTTTGGATAAGGACACCCCTGGGGTGTCTTGGTTTTGCCAAGACACCCCTCGGGTGTTTCGAGCTCGCCGAGGTACCCCGGGTGTCCCGGTTTAGTCCGAGATCGTCCGTCGTTGTCCCGCCGTTGACTTTTCATCCTAACTCGGATTTGCGTGATTCCGGATGCGTTGGAATTCTGACGAAGAGCTCTGTCGATCCCATTGGTTGGATTATCAGTGGGACAAACTGGATCTGAAGGGTATTGCTCTCTTCGTAGCGGTCGCGGGGTTCCCGGTCAATCGGTATCCCCGTTGTTCTGAGATTCTGTCGGCTCACGTAGTCTGTCGATTTGCTTCAGGCGCTTACCGACGTCATTTGAACTCTTGTGAACCGGGTAGTAACGTTCAATCATCGTTCGTTAACACTGAGCTGTGTGCAGGGACCTATCGGCAATTTTCGATGCCTACAATTATATAAGTAGGAATTTATCAGGAGCTAAACCTCACTATCCTTCTAATGAAAAAAGAATGCTTAGCTCTGGTCTTCACAGTCTAAAAGATGCGACATTACCTGGTTGGACAAACCATACATGTTATTTCTCAGATCAATCCTATACGGGTGTTCATGACGTAGCCCGGTGCATTGAACTGGCGACTTGCAAGATGAGCATTATTGTTATCTCAGTATGACATTCACTTCAAATCTCAGAAGACAGTGAAAGATCAAGCTATTTGCGATCTGATGGCCAATCACCTATTGAACAGGAAGGTCAAATTGTACCAGGATAAACCTGATGAGACGTATGAAGCTAATATCATATCGAAAGAACAGGTATGGTAATTATACTTCGATGGCATAGCAAGAGCAAGCCCTATTGGTCCAGTTGTTGCCGGAGTAGGGGTAGTCTACATTTCCCCACAAAATCATGTGCTACCTTGAGTTGTTTTCTTAACAGAGTCATGCTCCAATAATGTAGCCGAATACAATGCTTTGTTAATCGGCATGGACATAGCCAAACAGCTGGGGGTGAAGCATCTAGAGGCTTATGGTGATTCACAACTCATCGTCAACCAAGTAAAAGGAGAATATAAAGTTAGGAATGAGGACCTCATTCCTTATCATACCACAATCATTGCATTAGCCAGTTCCTTTGAAAGTTTCTACATTGACTATATACCCCGTCTCAAGAATACCTATGCTGACATATTGGCATCTCTTGTAGCTACATTGGCCCTACCTGAAAGAGCCACTCAGCAAATCATGGTGTCAAGCAGGTAATTATTCTAGCCGAAGTATGCATTGCAAATTAACACGGTTGAGGAAGAGCCTACTACTCTGTTCACAGATCATTGAGTCTTATATGGCTTATTACCCAAAGACTAGAGGTTTCCGATCATTCATTATGTCTTATATGGCTTATTACCCGAAGACATCAAAGAAAGAGAATTTGTTCGCAGATGAGCACCCAGATTCTACTATTATTCCCGGTCCCAGACTTTATATCGAAGATCATATGACGGAGTATTGCTTCGCTGCTTGTCAAGCAAAAAAGCAGAAGAAGCTCTTAAGGAGGCGCATGATGGTATATGTAAAGCTCATCAGCCCGGCCCTAAGTTATGGGACCGACTTCACAGATTGGGTTATTATTGGCCAAATATGATTAGAGACGTCGTTTCTTATGCTAAACAATGTCATGCCTGCCAGATACATGCTAATTACATACATCAGCCACCCTAACATCTTCATCCATCAGCCACCTCGTGGCTATTTGAGACGTGGGGTATGGACATTGTAGGTCTGATATCCCCACCCTCTTCCAAGGGACATCGCTTCATTTTAGTAATAATTGATTACTTATCTAAATAGGCCGAAGCAATCCCATTAAAAGAAGTCAAGACAAATGATGTGGTCAAATTCATAAAACACCACATCATATACATAATGGGCCCCAGTTCGTTAGCCAAGCCTTCACTCGATTCTGTAATAAATTCAGAATTAAGAATTTGGCCTCAACAACTTACAATCCTACTGCTAATGGATAAGCAGAAGCTTACAACAAGATCATTATCAAAATTCTTACTAAGGTGGTCTCGACAAACAAAAGACATTGGAATGAGAGGTTGGGTCAAACCTTGTGGGCTTACCGTACCACAGTTCGTACACCGACGGGTGCGACACTATACTCCTTGGTATACGGATGTAAAACCGTATTACCACTAAAAATCCAAATTTCATCTTTTCGGATAGTGGTTGTAACTAGCATGACGACGAAAGAAAATCATCGCCAACGTCTCGAAGAGTTAGAACTGCTAGATGAAAAGCGACTACTGGCTCAACAACATATTGAATTCTATCAGGCTCAGATTTCCAGAGGATTTGATAAGAAAGTTAGATACCGCACATTTAAGTAAGCTGACTTAGTTATTGCTGTCCGACACTCAATGATTCTGAACTCTAAAAAGAAAGGGAAGTTCGAGCCAAAATGGGAAGGACCGTTTGTAGTGAAAATTGTCTACTCAAATGGAGGCATCGTCTCATCAATCAAGACAGCGATAAAATCATAATGCCTGTCGATGGTAAATTTCTGAAGAAATATTACACGTAGACTCTTGGTCCACACATTATAATAAAGGAAGAAGCCAATTAAGGCAATAATTTTCTTAATTGTTTTTCCTCCAATTTTCCTTACCAATCCTCTACAATAGGATGGTAAGTCCACAAAACTATCATGCTAATGTTTACTTCTGATAGTCGATGTTTAATTCTTTAAATAGCAACCTACTATGTGATGCGTTGCTATTTCATCATCGTCATCATACTTTTATGTCACCGAACGACATGATCCTCCAAACATCATCATTCTCACAAATGACGTTTGTTTTCCCAATAGCGACCTACTATGTGATGCGTTGCTATTTCATCATTGTCGTCATACTTCTATGTCACTGAACGACATGATCCTCCTAACATTGTTATTTTCACAAATGACATTCGTTTTCCCAATAGTAACCTACTATGTGATATGTTGTTATTTCATCATAGTCGTCATACTTCTATGTCACTGAACGACATGATCTTCCTAACATCATCATTTTCATAAATGATGTTCGTTTTCCCAATAGCGACCTACTATATGATGTGTTGCTATTTCAATCACGACCGTCACATTTTTGAGTCACTGAATGATGTGATCATCCCAACGTCTTCATTTTCATAAGTGACATTCGTTTTCCTATAATAAGCTTACCATGTCATGAGCTTTGTTTTCACACTTCCAAAACTTGGTTATAACTTAGTCATTTTTATCATATATTGGATCCAATACCTAATAAGGCTAAGGATAGAGGAGAAATCTTAGCACTTGAGTCTAAGAGAAACTCTTCGATAACTCATCATACTGAGGGAAAAAATATGATTAGTTCAACTCAAACGATGGTTGGTAAAGACATATCAAGTCCGTTAATAGCTGAGGGTTCGCTAAAAATCCTAAGTTGTGATTATTAATTGCACAAAAGAAAAGAACAGTATGTGGATAAAACTATAAATTTTATTCATAATGATTGAAGTTACAAAAAGTCAAAGTACATAGATTGAACTTAGAAGACTCGAACTACACTACGAGGTTCAGTTACAAGTTCTTTCGACGACCCTCGAGCTACACTACGAGATTTAGTTACAAGTTCTTTCGATGACTTTCAAACTACACTACGAGGTTCAGTTACAAGTTCTTTTGACGACCTTCAATAACGTCTTCTCGTGCAATTTATTGAGCCTTTTATAATGGTGTTGAGCTTCGTCTTCAACAACGCTGCGGTTCTTGTTGTTGAAGTTCCATCTTCCGTTCCTTGGCATGAAGTCTTTCCCATGCCCGACTTTTAACTTTGGTACTGGTAGCACCCGCCCATCTGCTTGGGTAAACTGAGTACTAATAGAAACACAACAAGCTCTGAGCATAAGATCAGCATCTTTCTCATTCTAATAGAACGTGGATGAGTTACAGAGTGAAGTGGCATCTTTAAAATAGTTGCTGATGCTCGTGAGAAGAAAGATAAGCACTTCAGTGGATCCGTAAAGCTACCACATACCCAAGGTCCAAATGAAGGGTTGCACTCGAAGGTGCAGCAAGTCGCTAAAACACATCCTGACTTCGGTTCTGAAAGATTGAGAAATTCTCAAATGGAGGAGCCCCTGCAATGAGCAAAAGGACAAAGTTAGCACGAGGTTCATCAGACAAACGAAGCTCGTTAGTAAAGTGAACTCCATCAGACAAGCGAATTTCTTCAGACAAGCGAAGCTCGTCAGGCAAATAAACTTCGCCAATTAAGCGAAGTTCGAGTGAACCTCGTAAAACGAAGAAGCCTTATCAAACCAACGAGTTTTGTTCGAAAGATAGATATCTTTCAACTGAGAAATAGGTTTCACTAAACTGACAAGTCTCATCATCTACCCAACAAGGGCTTAATTATTTCAAGTACAAAATTTGTGCTGATGAAGAGATGTCCTATTATGAGTTTTTCTAATGGTTGCTTGTCTAAGCCTTGGTTATTTGAGTTGTAGCTTATTACTGAGTATGTTTTTGATGGCTTGTGAGCTTGGTCAGTTTGTTTCAATGGTCGCTTGTGAGCTTGTTGCTAAGCATGTTTGTTTCAGATTCAGTTTATTTTCTAATGGTTGCTTGTGAGCTTGTTTTGGATTGTTTCAGCACTCAGTTTATTTCAGATTTAGGTTGTTTTAGATTCAGGTTGTTTTAGATTCAGTTCGTTTCAAAATCAGTTTGTTTTCTAATAGTTGCTTGTGAGCTTGTTACTGAGCATGTTTTTGATGGGGGCATGATGATTGGTCACGTAAGGATTTGCGGCTATGATGATGGGTCCATCTTGCTTGTTTGCGGCTGCTTGCTTGCAGCCTTGGTTATATGAGTTGTTGGCAATATGGCTTGCTTTTTGTTTGTGGCTGCTTGCTTGTAGCCTTGATTATTTGAGCACTGAGCTTGTGTATATACTTTGATGGCTTGCATGTAGGTGAGACTCATTCTTGTATGCTTTGATGGCTTGCATGTAGGTGATACTCATTCTTGTATGCTTTGATGGCTTGCTTGTTTGCTTCCTGTCTTGCATACAAAAGCAGCCTTAGTTATATGAGCTGCTTGTTTTGAATTCAGGAGGGGTTTATTTTAGTTTTTGCAGTTGCTCTGAGCTTACTTGTGACTGCTTACATTGCTGGTTATATAAGCCTAAAAATTATGGTTACTCCCATTGGCGTGCATCCAGCAGGAATTAAACCTACGAATTTTCCAATTATAAGTTGGGCGGTTGGTGTGTTGTGTGTTTTAAGTCCAATCTGAGCTGCTTGTATACGTCGGTCCAACTCGCTTGTGTGTGGACATATTTTGTTTCATTTTTTGCAGCTAGTCTGAGCTTACTTGCGGCTACCTAATGCTAGTTATATGAGTTTGTTTGCATACTTGGATGGTTATATGAGCTTGCTTGCAGCATGTTTCATTCTTGCATACTTTGATTTCAAATGCGATTATTCTTTGATGGTTTGTTTCTTTTTTTTGTTGGTTATATGAGCCTGAAAAGTATGGTTACTTGTTTGGTTTGTTTCATTTTTTGTTTCAGGTACGAGCATTCTTTGATGGCTTTCTTGTAGCCTTGGTTTGTTGTGGGTTTTAATTCCAATCTGAGCTTCTGAGCTTGCTTGCTTGTTGTGGGTTTGAATGGGTATGCTAGCCCCAATTGAATACAATTGTGTTTATTTTTTTGTGGGTGGTAAGCTCACCAAAGGTTCTTATATTCACCAATTATTATTTTGGTAATCCTAAAACTTGTTTGTTACACCTATAGATTTCAAATTCTAAAATTTGTAATGCTACAATTTGAGTTTGAAACAAACAAGAACTTGCAAATTATAGCATTTCAAATCCTAAAATATTGATGAAACAAACAAAGTTTTAGAAATCCCAACCCATGTTAAAAAACCTATGGATTTCAAATCCCATGATGAAATCCATATCCTAAAATTATAGGATTTGAAACAAACACCCCCTTAATAAAAGGTATAGATAGATAAACTGTTGGATCTCTCTCACATTTTCAATGAGACTGTTTTAGACCCTTGTGTCCTTTCGGGCTTACTCATTGACCCCACATCTAAGTGGACAAGCATGTTTGGTCACTTTTTCTCAAGTTTTTTTTTTCTAGTTTTTCGCTGTAATTATCATTGTCGTGATTGCTGTTGTTATCCTCATTACAGTTTGTGAACAATACACAAAAGCTAAACTTCAAAAAAGAAAAATAAACACATTTGATCTTATATGGATCTAAAACAATCCAATCTCTTTCAAATATTTAATGACGGGATGTGGATAGCAAAGCAATTTTTATCATGTTCTTATATCGATATAACAAATAAGCTCAAAAAACATATAGGTTTTACAAAACGTAACAGAATACTTTGACAAGATACATTATCTATGTAAGAAGTAGAAATATATTTTTCCAATTGCTCCTTTAATCATATAAAACTGCCGATTATACGTTCACTTCTCTTTATCATATTTATATTTCAGGTGCTTTGCTATCTATTAGTGCTAAATTTTCAATAAGTTAATAATAATAGTAATTAACCGTGAGCTATCTTTCTAAAGCACTTTCTTAACAGTTATTGATGGCCCAGTTGAGAGGTAAATGCGTATTTCACTCGTTTACTCCCCTATTACATTTGATTTTAATATGACCTTCCTCGACAAGGAATATTCGCATCACGATCAGATACAACAAATCTGAGCTTTGATTGCTAAAAAATGAGAAAGCAAACATGCAGCGAAAAGTCAAAGGAATAGCGAGTCTGTGATTTTTGCACATGTTTATGGAACTTTCAACTTTGGAGATCAGAGATTCAGATGGTTCATAAAGCAGGAAGCATCCAGCTAGACCAAATAAGTTTTAGAATTAGTAGGCATATATGCCTTAACACTTGAATAGCTCTCTGAATCATACACAATGAAAACCAATGTTCAACTATTTTACACTCAGATTACTAACAAGTACTAACAGTCTCAAGGGTTGAACAACCAGCGCCTTACCCTAATGATGAGAATAATGATAAGGCTAGGATGGTAGGATTGTAATAGCAAACTTATATTTCCATGAAATCAAGCAAAACCTAGTACAAGCCAAAGAAATGGGGGAGGAGGTCTCAATAAGATGATGGAGAACTTTGGCTTTGGCCTTCATAGTTTGGACAAGAGAGATTCACAGCCTTGGTTTTCTCTTGTGTCGCATATTATGGAGTTGGGGAATTCTCTGTCTGGGTTTCTGCTTATGCTAATTTAGGAAAAGGTCAGAGACTCTCTTCTTGCATTTCTGCCAGTTTCTCATCTTTTGAAAATGGCGAGGAACTCTTTCCCTGAGTTTCTTCTAGTGTACTGTAATTTGGAGAAGGTGTGGAGCACCTTGCTCGAATCTCTGTCCATCTCTGATACTTTGGAGAAGGTGAGGGGCTCCTTGCTTGAGTTTCTGCTTGTGTCCCATATTTTGGAGATGGTGAGGAGCATCTTGCTCGAATTTTCACTAGTGGCTCATATGTTGGAGAAGTTGGATGGCTCCTCGTTTTGATTTCTATCGGCTTCAATTTCGGAGAAGATTGTAGGCTTCCTGCTTTGGTTTCTGGACGTGATTTTGGAGAAGGCGAGGAGCTCCTTATATGAAATTCTTCCTGTGTGAATATTTGAGAATTTTGAGGGCTCTTAGGCCAGGTTTCTTCCTGTATGTCATAATTTGAAGGTGGGGAACTTTTTTCCTGGTTTTTTACTTGTGTAGATTTCAATGAAAATTGGGGGCCTCTTTCGTGGCTTGTTACCTGTGTAAATTTTGGAGAAGGTGGAGAGCACATCTGCTGGATTTCTACAGGTGTCAAGTTTTGGGCATGTTGGGGGCTCCCAGCAAGAGTTTCTGCTTGTGCCTCATATATTATTAAAGAAGGTGAGCGACTCTCTGTCTTGGTTATTTCCTGTGTCTCATGTTTTGGAGAAGGTGGGACACTCCTTGGCTGAGTTTCTGCTACACGTGTTTCATATTTTGGGGAAGATGTCGGGCTCCCTGCTATGGGTCTTCTCTTCGCATGAGAAGAAGATGAAGGCGAGAAAGTGCCAGTTTTTAAGAAAAGTTCTGGTGGATCCTCAATGTTGAGAAATTGCGGGGAAGAGTTTTTGGAGTTGTTGGAAGAGCCAGGTCTAGACAATATGGGAGAGAGTTGTCGAGGGGAAGAATGAAATAAGTGAGCTGGCAACTGGATCGGGCAGACTTCTTGGACCTCTTCAATACCTTCATCAACATACACAACATCTTGCATCGTCAGCTGATGATACTCCACGATCTCCCTCAAGAACCGATTCTCTCTTGCATAGATGGAGTTGTCATGGGCCAGCCTTCCCTTCTCTGCCAGCAGCGTCTCTAATTGGAGTCGTATCTACATCAAAGAGGCATGAGAAATTAAGTTCAGTAAGTCACTAAATGCATTGGCAAGTATACTTCGATAGGAGGAATGTATATATTTGAAGTCTTATATACATCAAACAAACATGATTATTATATAAATTTGATACATAAATGCATTGACATGCATATGAAGCATTATCAACCAAGCAATGTCTCTAATTGGGAGGTTTCTCTACATCAAAGAAGAATAATTGCTAGAAAAATTTGATCCGGTAGGTTAATAAGTACATTGGGCACATACCAAAGCATCAACTAATTCCGATCAGAACTATATAAAACACAGATTAATATTAGCATGTCAAAAACAACAGATTAAATAGTAATAGTCTTTAATTTTGTATTATTTGAGTTAGCTACACAAAATATGAATGTTTCTCTATTCATCTTATTTAGGTTTAACTCCTATGACTGAACTAGATACCTTCATAACCTTAGAGCCTCAATAGAGTTAGAATTCACTCATCTTATCCGACTAACACCTTGACTCCATCAGTTAAAAGATGACTCTCTTTTGGCACAAATCCAACCACCTCAAAGTGTTATTTCTTTTTATTATCCACAAATGAGCTACCTCTAGTCCCATTAATCCACCAATTTCTCACTCAATCTCTCATACTGGAGCATCATCCTAAAAATTTAGGTTAACCTTAACCTCAATACTAATTAGAAGACACATTATTGCACATGCTATTATTGTAATACAAATGTTGATTAGGAAAAAATCAATTAACAAAAGTATTTCACAGGTATGTTATTTAATTATTATAAAATAGAAAAATTCAATGATACTTCAAAGAAGATTTTACCTGTCATAACCGTTCATTATCCCAATCCACAGGCAAACCCTCACTACCCTGGCTAATCCAAGCCCCTACTACAAGTTTTAAATTCTGAAACTAGAGTTTCCACCTTATTCAAACCCTTCCTCTAACCAAGGACCAATTATGATGACCGAGCATGCGAGATGCTGATGAGAGGCGACGTGGTGGAGATTAGACCTACAACCAACATGCCAACATATGCATGCAGCCTGAACTCTAATATTATTATCTGAGGTATTTCCCTGGTAGAGTGCATCACCCTGCATAAGTTCATTTCCCGTTGTGGTATTTTTCCTTTTCTGAACCATTCCAGACCAAGACTCATAATTTTGAGACTCTTATCTTATAGTTCATGAAGATCTTCTTCTCAGAAGTTTTCTTGATCTAAGTATATTCAATTTACAAAGTTGGGTGAAAATTCCAAAATTATAAAATATCGACTGTGGTGTCAAAACTGTAGCTTTTCACCCGTTTGACCCATTCCCTTTGGAATTTGACTTTGGTCAAGTTGAAGAAATTGATTGTCTCATCATTTTACGTGTTATGTTGAAAAACTCAGCAGTTTTTACCCGATGTAGAATCTGTGCAGGCTAGAAAGTCGTGACCAGTCGACTCCACACTATTTCCAAATGATCTTTTAATAATTAATAAAAGTAGTAGAAATAAATATAGCCTTAGCATATCATTTTAGTGAATTAATCATTAAGGTGATGTGCTGCCAGCCTAGTCATACGTTGCTAAGGTCGCAGGGACGTGACACGACTATGCAAATGAAAGAATGAATTACCCAATAGAGATGGCAACATCACACTATGAGTATCTAATAACTAGAAACCCAAACAATTATTTTCCCTATTAGAAGTGACGGAGATATCCAAACACACCACGACCCAGGAGTTAACTTCTAGGACGCAAACATGACAAGCAACCAAGTGATTCCAAATCAACAAATTTTGAGAGTGAATCAAGAAAGCACAGGTTAGAACAACAAATGCATTAGCAAATCATCCATCAATTGTGGCCTTTAAAATTATTCTTCAAGATCCTTCCAACTTACATCTTGAAATGAAAACCAGCTCTAATTCAGATATGCCTATGACAGAACTTGGAAAACAGTTCTACAATAACTTTCAGCACCAACTGGACCAAGAGCAGATAAGGAAACTGAAGTGTCTTGGGCATTTAATAAGAATGAATAAAGAAGGTAAAAGAGAACATGAATTCTGGGTAGGTGCTATGAGAACAAAATGAGTAGGAAATTTAACCCTTAATACCTATTTCCTAATTTCTAAGCATGTAACACATAATCTTTTGGACTATCATAAAGGTAGAAGATGCACTTGTATGTTAAAATATTACTAGTGGGAGCATGCATGCGGTTTCAGGAAATGTAAATAGCATCGCAGATCTAATCTGTGAGATTTCAGCCTATTTGAATTCAACCCATTGCTGTTCATTATATAGACTCTGCATTAGGAAAAAGTAATTATCTTGGAAACTATTATTTCGTTTCATGCATAAAAGAGGAGCATACCAGATCATCATCTTCAATGGTATCTCCCTTATCACGACTTTCTCTCAATAGCTTGTTTTCACCTTCAAGCTGAGCACATCGCTCTTTTGCAAAAGCCAGGTCAGCTTTGACAGTTTTAAGTTCCCGCAGAAGAAGCTTGGCCTTGGCAGCCATTGCATTTGCAACCTATAGCATCAGCAGAAAATGTTAGCTTTACTCTTTAAAAAAAGAGTATTAAAGGAAAAAAAATTGATAACCATAATCACTTCATATAAGTGCATCGCCAAAAAAATTAAAAAAAAAAGTCAGTGTGAAGTATGTCACAGAAACCAGGAAGCAAAAAAGGTAATCAAGTTAGTTAAGAGAAAACAGTGCTGGGTTGCGTAATAATTTCAGCAGGTCAATCTATCATGAAAGCTTGCTTTTTCTTTTCCTCTTTTTCCACTAGAATAGAACCATAATATACTTTGGCAACTTAGAAATTAATCCGGTTTAGTTTTAATCCGGTTTATTTTACTCTAGAATAGAACCACAATATACTTTGGCAACTTAGAAATTAACCCGTTTTAGTTTTGATCCAGTTACACTAGTGTGTTTGGCAAACCTCCTGGGCCAGGACTAAACCTGGCATAGTTTTGGGGGTGTTTCTGTTTGGCAAAAAATTGGGTCATTGTTGGCTCTGGTTTTGTAAGCCAAAAAAGTCATGTAAACTGGTTTTATCTTGGACCACCTGGTCCAAACTAAAACCAGTTTAGAATGAAACTAGGTTAGGACTGATCCTAGCCCAGTTTTTGACATTTTGCCAAACACACCCGTTAACAGCCTAGGTTAGACTGAACTACTTTCCATGTGAAGTAGTTCTGAGTTGAACTTAGTTTGGCTAATTTTTAAACAAAAATAGTCTAAAACTAAATCTTCTTTGATAAATACACATATGTATAGAGATAGGATTCCAATTTAATAATTAAATATATTTTCCTTTGTCAACTAGATGGTCACAATACATTTTTCCCTCACCACTTGTTTCTTTGGGCCAAACTTATCTGGTTCAGTCTGAGGTAAAATTGGGCCAGACGAACTGGTTTAGCCCACCTACTTTATTTACCAAAAAAGGACTAAGTTGGTGGAGTAGACTTACTCTACCAAAAACAGGTTTTAGCACTTTGGCAAAAATTAGAGTACTTCTCCCTAGACTAGTCTTATGTTACATCCAACAATGAAAGAGCAGATCAGTGAAAAGAATATGGCCTACTCAAAATTCCGACCGTTATTATTCCCAGTTTCGCCTTAGACTGTAAACTCTATGAAATACTGACATTCCAGGTCTGGAAATGATTACAAATGCATTGAAGCACTCAAGTTATGTGGTGCTTCGGATATCAAAGAAAATCCATCATGCCTGAGATATACGTACAGTTTGCTTTGTTTGTAGATGAAGATGGATCAATGCTTTGGTTTTTTGCACTCCTAAGATACTTTTGATCTTGTGAGATTTGAAAATAATTTATCAAGTTCTGACAAAAAAAAGTCATTTACCATGTTGCACGGACTTAGACATATACAACGAAATGAAAGTGCCTGACAGTAAGGTCTAATCTCTAGAAAATACACATGATAAACATGTCTGGTGTGCATATTGCGACTAAACACAGCTTCATGACAGAATTGTCTGGGTTACATAGTAAAAAAAAATCCAGAGACATGGCAAAGAGAACTTCAACCACCTAGACAACTGACTTCTGTTATTTATTTTTGGAAGTACAAAGTTTGTGGCCAAATTAAGTTAACTTCTGAACAAATATTGTTTCAAAGGGCATGGAAAGTCGACTTAACAGAACAGCAAAAAGGCTAAAACATGCAACCAGTATTTCTATGTAACCCAGTGATATTTGCCACCTTACGTCGCGTGATGCCTTCAGTTGAGTTTCGTGGTCATTTAGATCTGCATAGAGGTAACTTGAAGCTGAAAGATCAGCACACTGATTCCGTCCACTGAAACTTCCACTTTTTCTCCTGATTTGCAGCTTTCGTGTCTCTTGGATGATATTAGCTGTCCTGTTCTCCACTATAGTCAGACCCTCCTAAAGAAGGGGCCAAAAAAAACAACAAATTAATGGGGTAACCTCTCTGCATAAAAGCTATAACAAGAGTCTAACTAAAAGTTTATTCACTGCTTTCGTAAAATAACAGTACAACACATACAAATTAGAAAATGTAGAAACGTGATTACACATAGAACCATTATAGACAAATGATTAAAAAAACATGTAAGAAAGTGAACAGTAATTCATTTTGTCCCTGAACGATAACCTTAAACTCAGCTCATCCCAAGTTTTCATAATTGAACCTCGAAAATAATAAATGATGTCTTTTATTATGTGCTTAAAATGAATGTATGCTGCACGCAGCTCGTGTAAAACTTACTTCGAGAGCACTTTTTATTGCACCACCAATGTGCTGGTGCGAAGAATCAAGTTCTGGACCTTTGTTTACTGATAAATTATCTGTTCTCTGGTAACTATCAAGTTGATTGAACTGCAAAAAGTAGAATCCACACAGAAGATAATTGACGACATTGAAAGAAAATTCAAATAAAGAGTACACTGTAACTCTACTGAATAACATGAGGTTAAAGATACAGGATATAGCACTATGGCAAATGCCAGTAACAAGTAAAATGTACATGATGTTACTGTTAAAATAGGTACTTTATACATTATGAAAGCAATCCAATTTAAATCAAGAGAAAACTAAATAACCCATTTCAAGATCTGCTTCTTAGCTATCACCAAACGTTCTCTGGCAATCATCACCTGATGGATAATTGGCTGTTTCCGGTGGATGTAAAAAAAATATAAGCTAGCAGATGCAGAATTTATTACTCACCTGACGACCTGCTGAGGTGTCAAACATCTGTGGATGACTCCTGCAACTGTCTTCTGATTCTTGAGAAGGATTATCATCTTCAAGTATTGATTTAGCTTTTCTAGCCAAAACCCCCCAAAAACCATACTTGGCCTCATTCAAACTTTTCATTGCTGTGTACTCATAGGTTGCAGCATCCTGCATTTGGAGTCCACTATAGGTTACGAAACAATACACATCAAAGTTATGTAACATATATGCAAGAACAATAATGTGCAGTACATTATTGCAAAATCCAGAATAAAACTAATTGGCAAGCTTCTTAAATAAACTGCTAGTTGAAACATCACGCTCAAATAATAAGATAGGGAAGGAAATCAAAGCATAAAAAATGACTTTCATACAACTATCTACCTTCTGCTTCTTTATTTTGTCTGGTAAAATAGCAAGATAATTTATATAATATGAAACTTATTTCGAGTCATTCAGTAACATGCTTCTTTTATAATTTGGATACCAAATTGAATAAAATGGTAAAAAGGACAGGCAATGTTTCTATTTCTATGCAATTGAATTAATGGCCCGTTTGGGTACTAGCATTTCATTTGAATTCATGGAATTGAACTCGTTCTTGTGTTTGGTATTAAAAAAAAACATTTGAGATTGTGGAATTGGCTCAATTCTGCTTAGATTTTAACACTGCAGGGAATCGAGATTTAGAAATGACCACTAAAATGGCATCATTTTCTGATTCCGATCTCTCGACTCTTCCTCGATTTGTCCCTCTTTGTCTTTGCTACAGTTCACTTAAAATCTTAACATTACATCCCAATCCTTAAAGGTTTGAAAATCACAAAAGCAACCTCTCAAATTGAAAAAATTTGTATACAACCTTTTAGACATCCAAAAATCACAAACCTCACCCATAAATGTGAAAATTGCAAATAGTCCCCTGAAAATCTAAAATTACAAAAATTACTCTAAAATACAAATGGACCCCTAAAAATTTGAAAGTATAAATAGTCAACTGAAAAATATGAGAATTACAAGAAGTGCCCTTAAACATAAAAAATTACAAAAAATTACCCTGAAAAACTGGAAAATTATGAACCCCCTGAAAAATCTGACATTATAGATCATACTCTGAAAAATTAATGCTACAAACCTTGTGAATATCTTAAAACTAAAAAAAACACCCTAAAATTTTCAAAATTACAAAATACGCCCTAAAAAACTCAAAAACAAAAAACAGCCATAAAAACTTAAATTTATGTACAGCCCCTGAAAAATCTGAACTTACATACAAAGCCGTGAAAATCTTAAAATCACAAAAAACACCCACAAAGTTTGAAAAATTCATAAAACACCCTGAAAACTGGATTTTACGAACAGACCCCTAAAATATGAACTACAGATAGCATGCTGAAAATTCAAAAATTATAAATAGCCCCTCCAAATCTGTAAATATAAACACCTGAAAAAGATGACATTTATGAACATCCTAAGAAAATGCAAACAACGCCCTAGGAAGCTAGAAGGACGAACAACCCTTTGAAATCTGAAAATGCCAAAAAAAAATATTAAATTTGGAGCTGAAAATTCTAGAATTGAAATTCTAAATATTCCCAAACAATGGATTTTAAAAATTATGAAATGTGTCAAGATGATACTAGAAACCAGTGGCATTTACCAACATCAAATCGACATATAACCATCCCCATTTTGAAAAGTGTGAAATGTAGCATGTCAGAGTAACAAATTGGTTTTTTTAATGATTAAAAAATAAGAGCCCTTTTTTTCATTGCATGTCCAGAAGGATATTGTTTGTTTTCTAATATATATATACATATAACAATTTGGAAGGACTTGAAAGGATATTCCAAGATTCTGAAAAGAAAGCCAACTGAAAGTGAAATGAAAGAGATGCTTGTTGCTCATTTTCTCGTATGTTTCTCATTTTATCTATCCATTTTTTAGCTTGAAAGCATTTGAGGGTTGCATGGTTGCATGATACATATGCTTAGACTGTCTATCTTTCAGTTTAGCCCTTTTCATGGAAAAGCATGGAAAAGCACTGTGCATGGAAAAGCATTGTACTACTATAATAGTCCATCCACAAACAATTTCATACTGGCAGAACTAGTCGGTATAAAATTAACAGTTCCCTCAGATATTTGAACAAACCTTAGGGAACTTGTCAACTTTGTCACCTGAGTGATAGCTGAGCTCATTTCAAATAACTCTTTAATAAATTCAATTTTGGAAGAATCAACCTAGAAATGAAGGGGCATGCCAAACGAAAAGCGGATAATGTGAAGTATTAGGAATTTAAAGACTGTGATTACATTCTTCCAAAACTTCCCCAAAAGAACGTCCATAGCATAAATGCTAATAACATATGGATTAATCGTTATTATCCATAAAGTCCACTAGGCATTACCTGGCTATGAAGTTCTAGGCATGTCATCATCAAGAAAAGAGTGTTTGTACATGCATCTGTCTAGGTTGAGCTTTATGAACTAGCCAGATACAATATTTCTTTCCAAAATGCAATCAATATATAGTGTATAAGAAAACATTTAACGTTCCACAGATAAAAACAACAAATTGACTTACATGTTAGGACAATATCAGATGGTTAAGAAGGGAATCATGAGATTAAAATAAATAAGTTCCAATGGAAAATCTACTAAAGATGGGATCAAACTGAATTCAGGGTAAAAATTGATTCAAAATCCTATCTATTATTGATTTAAACAAAAGAAACTCCAGGCATTCGAAGGATAAAATAATCCAAGATGTTAGTGCCAAAAATAATCCCAAGAAACAAATATGAAAAAGTACTCTTTACACACTAGTTAGTCCTCTGCTCATTTTTAAACATAATTCAAGGTTAACTTACACGTATTAAGAGAACTGATTAAAGTTGTTTCCCAACTAAGGCAAGACTAGTTACACTATAGCCTCTTGAGTTCCCAACCGCATTTATTTATTTTTCAAATTTCTTTATTGCCACTGCGTATCAAAGATAGGAAGAAGGTTAACAGTGGACCCAATGAGGTGTCTTCTTTTTTACAAAAAAGGAGTTGCTGAAGAATCATTAAAACTAAGCTAATAAAACATATCAAAACATGGAAGAATAATTGAAAGTAAATCATCATCAATGAAAATTAGAGTGTGATTGGCTAGCTAAACTTTGTTCAATTAGGTCAGAACTGAGTTTTCAAATGAGAGATAAATATATATGTGCGTGCGTGTATATTGCAATATTATATATATATATATATATATATATATATATATATATATATATATAT
>BQKN01056623.1:266-13206 GCA_022839385.1 Asparagus kiusianus
ACCTTTTCCTCTGTCTTTGCTTTCAGAAAAGACAGGGATGAAGTCAACGCTTGACCGGCGTTGCCGGGTAGTCTTTCCCGTAAGAAAGATGAAGCCTATGTATTCAATATCATAGCAGTAAGTCTAAGAGAAGCAATTTTCTTAGCACAACGTTACACGCGGAACGGATTTAGATAATTCGCATGCTAGCCCGATTCAAACGGCAATCGGTAAAGGCAAGTCAAACCCGTTGAAGGCTGGGGGTTTGCCAAAAATCCCAAAGTCAGTGCCTAACACGCATTGCCGGTTAGTCCTTAACCGTAAAAAGGGACAAAAGCCCACATATTCCACATTGTGACAGGTTGTTATTAATAACACCATAATCCGGGCTTCACACGTAAGGGGAATTTTATCCCGAATCCTAAGTAGGGATAAGTCAGTGCCTAACACGCATTGCCGGTTAGTCCTTAACCGTAAAAAGAGACAAAAGCCCACATATTCCACATTGTGGCAGGTTGTTATTAATAACACCATAATCCGGGCTTCACACGCACGGGGAATTTTATCCCGAATCCTAAGGAGGGATAAGTCAGTGCCTAACACGCATTGCCGGTTAGTCCTTAACCGTAAAAAGAGACAAAAGCTCACATATTCCACATTGTGGCAGGTTGTTATTAATAACACCATAATCCGGGCTTCACACGCACGGGGAATTTTATCCTGAATCCTAAGTAGGGATAAGTCATCGCCTAATACGCGGTGCAAAGTGCCCTTTTTCCATATAAAAAAAAATGAATGATGATAGAGTTACGAACTCAAAGTCATAGCATTAAGGGCTGGGGGTGCACCAAAACATCCTGTTAAAAGAAGCAAGTACAGAGTCTCTCATAAAGGATCAAGCCAAAAGCATACAACAGCAAGTCCGTCAACCCGAAGGCAACCGACGGCTAAGAATATGAGACTCTAAACCAGAGAGCCTGTCCATATAGCCCTGCTCGAACTCCGCCTGCAGGCTAGCTCGGACAGAATCTTCAGAACTGTTGAGAACCTCCGCGGCTTCGCGTTGCAGCTTCATCAACCCCTCCTGTGCTGATCCCAGCCTATCGAGTGTCCAGTCACGAGAACGCTCCAATCCAACCAGGTCCTCAGTGATTATAGCAGCAGACTCTTCGGCACGTCCCAAGGCCTCCTTCAGCCTAGCTATCTCTGCATGAGTGGAATCTAGGGAGCTGACTAACTCGGCTCTACTGGTGTCCTTCCTCGCCAGAGCGGCCATCAGCTGTCCGACAGTATGCTCACGTGATCGGAGCTCGCTGCCAACGGAAGATCTCAGTTCACGCCACTGCGTCAACCTATCCTCCACCTGAGAGGATGCAAAAGAGGAAGCTCCACCAGCCTTCAACTCCCTCAGCTCTGAGATCTCTGACTCCAGGATAGCGAATTCAGCAGTAAAAGAATCGGCCAGCTCCGGATGTCCTTCCTCCCTCATCATCATCATGTGACGAGAGAAGGAACGCCTGAACTGATCGAAACAGCATCCCCTGTGAAGAAGCTTCTCGATCATGCCATTATAGAAGGTCGTAAAATATCCCAGGTCCATACGAAAAACGTCTCGGTCTGGATCGGTATCGACCAAAAGAGCGTGAACATGCTCATAAAGAGAAGATCGAGGTCCTGAAAGCAGCAATACAAGAAGCTAAAGGACTATCAAAAATAATCAGAAAACCCGAAGGAGGAATTCGAGGCATACCTATACCGGCAGAAGTCCCCTCGGGTTGAGATCCGACAGAAGCCGAAGTCACGACAGGAGTGGTCATGGGGGCTGTATCAACCCTCGTGGGCAAGTCAGTCGTACTACTCGGTGGAGGTGGAAAAACACCCGCAGCTGTAGCAGCATCAGGCACATCGCCTAGTCCTACAGTTAAGCTTTCTTATTACCCAAAATGGAAATTTAGGCAAGTAAAGAAAAACGGGATCGGATATATACCTGTGAATGAACCACTCCCAAAGAGTGGTCTCATAGGTCTTTCCGAAGTCTGTTCGGCCAACATATCGGCCAGTAATCCAGCATCGGGCCTCGAGAAGCCGGGAACAGGAGCATGCTCCCGTACCCCGAAGCCTACATCTGGAAAGACTCCATCCTCAGCTAGTTCTTCTCTGGCAGCATCTGCAAGACAACCAGAGAGTTGGAGAGATGCACAAAAGAGAAAGCAAAGCACAGAATTCCTAAGAAGGATATCCTTGAATAGAGATGTACCTGAGTATGGGATGGTGGGATCGACGCTGCTCACCGGCTCAAGATCAATATTCAGGTCAATCCCTAAGGAGCCATCATGAAGAGCGTCGCACATCTCTTGCATAAAGCAATCCATGTGGTCGGATCCAGGAAATGCCGGAGCCGGGGGAAGCTCACCTTGTTCAAAGATCCCTGAAATCCAGAACACGATTATGAATCCCAAAGGTAAATCACCCCAAAGCAACAAAAATGCATTCAAAAGGTGTTATCTTCCTCACCACCGGCAATGTCGTTCAAGTCCGCTCCACACGAACGCCGATCCCTAGGTGGCTTGGGAACAGTCTTTTTCCTCTTCAAAGTACCAGCTCTACTGGAACCCACAGGTCGATCATGCGCAGGCTTACTACTCATAGTAGCTCGGTCATCAGGCCCTGAGCCCGTGAAGTGAGAAGCAAGTGGCTCATGATCACCAGAGGTCCTACCTGAAATGATGACATTCATAAATGCCAGCTGGATTCAAGAAATGAAATCAAAGGGTATATGACAAACCTGCACCGAGTTCTCCTTGGTCGGTGTCTATATCCGCAAACTCCTCCTCAGGAGTCTCGACCTCATCATCCATAGGGAGAGACCCTGCATCATCTCTGCTGGAGAGGGAGGATTTACCACGCCTCTTCCTCTGCTTCCGAGCAATCTCAGCCTTACGAGCAGCCATCATGGCGGCCTGCACTGAGTGATCAGACTCCAACTCTGAAAGGCTCTTCACGCCTATGAATTCATAAGCAGAAAGAAGCCACTTGCAACTGAGAAAAGTGATCATCGGCTTGCGCCTATAAGAGGGAAGAGCAAAGCGGGCCCCAGTGCAGCCCGCCATGGTCCACAACCACGCTCGCACGCCGTCAACTAGTCCTTCCTCAACCCTCAAACCGCGGCTGGGGTTCCCGATATATAGCTGGTCATAGCCGAATTGACGAGCAAAACGGCAGGGGAGGTAAGGCTCTATATGGCATCGGTTCTTCACCCGGAAGACAAGATATCCGACACGGATGTTAATCAACCAACGGAAACAGCCGATGTCGAGAATGGTGCGGTTACTCCGGGGCTTCTCCTCATCAATCAACACGTCGCCATATCGGCCCGAAAACTGAGGGAAACACTTAAAGAACTCCCAGCCCTTGCGGACTTGAAGCTCCTGCTGAACGTCCTCGAATTTCTTCCCGAGCCATCTACTCTTCTCCAACAGCTGCAGATATGGAACAGGAACATCAACAGCACTAGGCGCTGACATCAGTCCAGGACGGTGAAGAACGAGCCACACCATCAGATATGCGTAGGGGAGCTCGACCTTAGGACAGATAAGCTCGGTAGATATCTCAGGACCCACCTGAGTAAAGCTACGGACCACGCTCCTATGCCCGCAATGGATGCTGGCCACCATCGCCGGGAGCAAAGAAAGCTCTCTCCCATAAGCTAACTGAACCGCGGGAAAAAGCACCTCAAGAGGTAAGGCATCCGAAGACTGATGAGGAACAACACACTTCTTCAACCAGAGAGCAAGATATCCTGCCAACAGAGACCTAGGCTCTATGGACTTCTGCGCACGGCGGAGGAACGAGCGAAACTTGGTCCCCGCGGGGAAAGCTCCCTCAGCGCTGGCAAGGGTATAGGATTGGGCCCCGCTCTTCTCCACCAACTCGTTAACGGCAGTGACAGTCAAAATATCTAGCTCGCGAACAAGGTCGCTAGAGCTACCCTCCAAGTTCTGGAACAGATAAGTGGCGAACTGCTTCAAGCTAATCTTCCTCTTTGTCTTCGCCGGGGGGGAAATCAGGGTCAATGAGGTATGATAATGACAAGTGAGGTCCCAGAGAGTGGCATACATATCGGGATCATCCTGCTTCAACCTCCACAACTGCTGGTTCGAGGGGAAATACTCCTGGTAAGGGTAATCTCCCATCGGGAGACCAGAAACCTGATGCATCTCGTGGAGAGCCAACCCCAACTCTCCGTCACCAGTCAGGAAGGTGTTGCTATCAGGCATGTACGTCTCCAACAATGCCAAGAAATGGCGGCAGCTGACGGGGAGTCCATACATAGTAGCCCGTATAGGCACATACAGGCCACTGCTCTTCAAAATCTCCTCCCAACGGCCCAAGACATAACCGGTCATACGGGGCCACCACCCCTTGGGCAAAGAAGAAGCCCAACCATAGCATCGGTACTCCGGGTGAGGAAGCTTTCTCCCAAGGAGAGCCAAGCAGTTCCTCACTGTAGAAGCAACTGTAAACATCTCATCTGGGGGTGCGGCGCCAAGACCCATGATCCCGGGTCGTAGGCCACGAACAGGATGATATCCGCCGGAACCAGGGGTCTTTCCATGAGAAATGTACCCACACTGAACCCGCACAGCGTCGTCAGTGAGCTTCCAAGACATCCGTCTCTCCACACCTTGCCCCTCCAGATGAGTAAAGGAGTGATGGCGAGGGATGGAAGGAATATACAGAAGGGCACTCTCCTCAAGAGTTAACCAATGCTCCTCTGGGAGAGTCAATATGTCGGGATCCTCCACATGATCCCCGAACAAGAAAGCCGGCTTCTTCAAAGCCTGGGTGGACATAGCATCCGCGGTAAAAGTAGCGTCGGTGAGGAGCTGGCGTAAACAGTGGCGCCCCCCATCCCGTATCAGGTGACTGGACTCGTCTGAACGATCCCCGTCAAACTGCGGGAACGGATCAACCGCTGGCCTAGCAAAAGCCGAAGAGAAAACCTCACGGCTACAACCGGTGTTCGCATGAGCAGGGAAGCTACCACCAGGAAAATCGACTGCAATGGAGCAAAAGGGTCAAAACACTTATCTCATAAAAGCAAAATGAGATTGTTCACGGGATAATTGGTGAAGACGATTTCGAGTGCCCTACACCGGGAGGACGGTATATGCCGTCACGTGAATCACGTGATAATGCATACCGACCTATAAGGTGTAAGGCAACACGAGATCGCCCCAACATACCCGAAGACTCGAATTGGCTAAGCAAAACAAGTCTGAAACCTTAACCCCCGCGGGAGGGGTATCGGTTCTTCCTTCATGACCCGCGAGAGGTCAATCCGGGATACAGAAAATCAAAATCATCACCCCCATAAAAAGAAGTCGCTGGGGATGATGTCGCAGGAGCCTCCTCCTCGCTATGCGGCGGACGAGAGTGACTCCCGGAAGGTCGAGATCGACGGGGAGACATCGCAAATCTGCAGTAAAGAACAGTGCATCAGGTACAATATATATATACACGAAATATCGAAAAAGGGGAAATTAAGCACTTGGACTTGAAATCCTATAAACAAATAGGACTTTACAGTTAAAGTCTAATTAAACCTACGAATTTCGTGCACGCGGGACGATAATCGTCGTTTCGCGATAAATTTTGGTGAAATACCCAAAATACCCCCCGTGTCCAAGGCCAAATTCGGGTCAAAGGACATGCGTAGTCCGGGTCATGATCATCGCATTTGGTCATCTAGCACCCCGATACCCCCACAATTTTGGTTAAACTTTGCAAATAAGTCCTTTTGCAGAATTTAGCCAATTTTACATAAAAGCCCCTCCACAAACTTTTGGTTTTGCCTCCACATGCCTTTACCAAAAATTTGATCAAAAGTTTGGGGCTTAAACTCCATGGATCTCAGCCTCAAATTCGTGGCCCTTTTGCAAATAAGCCCCTCTAAAAACATTTATGGGCTGTTTTGCAAATAAACCCCTCAACAACTTTTTGATTCTCTTGCACAAAGCACCCCTACAATCTTCCGTCAAATGGGCACAAACCAAAACCCCAAAATCTCAGTCCCATCATTGCATAAAAATCCCACGAATTTTGCAAATAAGCCCCTATAGTTTCGGTTTTACAATAAACCCCCCAAAGTTTCGGTTTTTTGCAATAAAACCCCCAAATGCTTGTTTCATCCATAAACCCCTATCTATTGCAAACATAAATGTACAATCTTTGCAAGCAAATAAGGGGATCATGAAGAGAACTTACCAAATCAAAGGAGTTTTCCTTCGAGCTCGGAAGTGGAGGCCAAGACCCTCGTTCGGAAGAGGAGGAGATTTCGGCAAATGGGTACCCGTCAAAAAATCCAAATCTTGTGAGAAATTGAGGGGCTCTCAAGAGCAAATCAATGGAGGAAAGAGGAGAAGGAAGAAGATGAAAAAAAAACGGTTTTGGGGGGGGAAGGTTCGGTTTTGGAAGAGGGGGACTTTTCCCTTTGAAATTCAAATGAAAAAAAGAGAGGGGGGACCATGTACAAGTGTACAACAAGACAAAACACCACAAAAGAGGAGGGGGGGACCATGTACAACCAAGACACCCCGGGGTGTTTCGCCCGGGATTTGACCCCCTAGACAGTCTTTTGACCCCCCGAATCGTCTTTTAAATCCCCCGATGTTCATTCTCTTCGCTGGCGGTTGAAAATATGGGTGAACTTCACACATCAACCTTTCGACGGTTCAAAACCCCAGGGTAAACGCCGGTCAACGCGTAACCCTAGGTCAACGTCGGACAGCGCGTTGCGACAGAAGTCAACACGTAGCGACAAAAGTCAACACGTGACGACAAAAGTCAACCCAAGCGGTTTCGCAACCCTAAGGTGGACGCCGGTCAACGCGTAGCCTTAGGTCAACGCCGGACAGCGCGTTGCGTCAAAAAGTCAACCGAAACCCTCAAGTCAACACGATGTGACGGGGATAGCAAGTTCAAAAGTCAACTCAATGACACGAGCCAAACTCAACTCATCAGCTGTAGACTCGAAGCTCCGACGACGGCCAGGCGATAAACGCAGCGCCGGAACAACTTCGGTTATTCGACAAAGCACCGGATAAACCGAAGACCGAAAGAGCCAAGAGTTGAAGCAAACCACAGGTCCCTTAGGCCGACTAAAGGCTGGACCAATCATATCCAAAGTATTCCGGTCTCTTCTATAAAAGAAACGAGTCCGAAACACTTTGGAGGGGGTATCTGTAGGCATCGAAAATTGCCGATAGGTCCCCGCACACAGCTCAGTGTTAACGAAGCGACGATTGAACGTCACTACCTGGTTCACAAGAGCTCAAATGACGCCGGTGAGCGACTGAAGCAAACCGACGGATTACGTGAGCCGACAGAATGTCAGGATCACGAGGATACGGGTTGACCGAAAACCCCGCGATCACCGCAATTGGACCAACGCCCGCCGTGCCCCGATCACCCCACGGATAATCCAACCATTGGGGCCTACAGAGCTTGCCGTCACGATTCCAACGCATCCGAAATCACTCAAATCCGAGTTCGGACGAAAAGTCAACAGCGAGTCAACGGCGGGACAACGGCAGGACCTCGGACTGCGTTGGGACACCCAAATGGGCCTCGGCAGGCCCGGGACACCCGAGAGGCGTCTTGGCAAAGCCAAGACACCCCCTAGGGGGTGTCTCACATCAGCCCCCCCCTCTCCTTTTGGCTATAAATAGCCCCCTTGGCCTCCTTTGTGAGGGGCTCTTGATTTGGCACTCAATTCAAGGCTGAATTATCTTAGCCAAGGATTGTTCTGCAAGAGAGCGGCGAAGCCCTGCCGGAGTGAGGAGTCAGAGTCTGCAAGATAGCGGCGAAGCCCTGCCGGAGCAAGGAGTAAGGCGTTCTTCATCAGCACCCTTCATTCACCCCTTTCTGTTCCTTGGTGTTGCCCTTCGCAGGCGACACTGAGAAGAGCTATTATCTCGCGTTAGCCGAGATATACGCTTTAAACTTCTAGATCTCACGCGGATCGACGAAGTTCTGTTTCTATATCCCTCTACGGATAGACGAAACTCTGCCGGATTTTACCGGAAAAGATCTTGAAGAGTCGGCGGTCCACGGATATCGACGTCCCCGTCACAGGCCAACAACCCACGCAAGCGAGACCGTACCAAACCGGGATCTCGTGTTTATTTTCGTTAAAGTTGTAACCCCTTTGTTTTCATTTTATACTGTTGTAACGATCGAAGTTGTAACAGATCTCGAAAAAGAGAACATCAATGAAAAACTTTTACCGGAAACAGTAATGAACACTAAGCACAAATGAAACGCCAAAGCAAACACAAACACAAGCAAATGATCACGGAATTCGGACCTTCCGTCCTACGTCTCCGCTCCCCACTCCCGAAGGAAATCAACTATCACAACCAGGTTTTCTACGCTTACCCGAACAACGTTTACACCTCACACTCAGTTTTATAGCTAAACGAAAACTTTACAATCACCATTCTTGCAATCACACTTTACACCCTCTTAAGTGTTGGTCTCTAGCCCGTGTCTTCCTCAAGTGTTAGGAATTACAACCGACCTCTAGGAATTACCACCTACCCCACTCCTCTTAGGATGACCCCATCTCTCACCATACACTCCTCAACACAAAGAGAGGATGATGAGATATTAAAGATGAACTCCTCAATAATTGATGTAAGCTCCTCTTTGTAAAAGCAAACCCCAAACTTAAACCAACTTAAACCCTTATTAAATCTTGTTTAAAAACTTCTTTTATCTTGTTGCTGGTAGAAGGGTTTTGAGGGGTTTATATTGGAAGAGAAACCAACAGCAAAAACCCTAAAACAACGACCAAAAAGCCCCACTAAAACAGCTGCAGAAAATAGCCATTGGTGTATGAAAAGACAGTGCGGCGGTCGACCGTGGAAAACGCGGGGTCGACCGCGAACAGTAAAAAGGAAAAACTGGGGCTCTGGAAAACAAACGGCCGACCGTAGCGGTCGACCGTTATATTCTCTGGACTGCATCCGGTCGACCGCCACGGTCGACCGTGAGCCTTCAAGAAACATACTGAGTCTCTGGACTCAGGAGCGGTCGACCGTGGCTGTCGACCGTGAACAGATATATATAATTTGATAGGTTTGAAACAGTTTTCTGATTTTAAAACCCTGTTTAAAAATATCAAACAAATACATAAAAATGTAAAACTTTTGAAAATGAAAAATATCATTATTTTACAAAATAGTCCAAAACATAAAAATATAAACACATGAGTTTTGATATTTTAGCTTAACTATGTTTTGAAACATTACAAAATGATTTTGTAGACTTAATAAAAGATGTATATAACTATTGTTAAGTCAAAAATCTGAGAATACAATATTTTCATAAAATTGCATATCTTTGCAAACTTTTCAAAAAACAATAAATATGATTTCATTAAATATATACTAGATATTGATAAAATCATATATAAGCATATAAACATGAAATAAAAAGTATTTTCCAATTATATTCAATTGTTTTATATTTAAACTTGAAAAACCAAAACAATAAATATGAAGGATGTAATTTCATATTTATATATACTTGGAAATCAAAACATGTATGTATATATATGACTATATATATACATAGAAAAACCAAAACATGTATGTGTGTATATGATTGAGCTTAAAGTACTAACACACATAATATAAAACCTAAAACTAAATTTACCAAAGCTTGTGATCATCAACAAAGCTCTATCTTGGTACACTTACAGATGAAGCTTAAACTTGAATCTTTAACTTTGAATAGCACAGGCTTCACACCACAATTCCGCCAACCTCCATTGGATATGATCGTGAATGCGCAATTCCATCCATCCTCCAACATGTTGTTTGTCTACAATAAATAGATAAACACATACACTAGACAAACAACATTAGTTATAAATTGTTTGTTAAAAATCATCAAAACAATGAGGCCAACCATCTCCCCCTTTTTGATGATGACAAACAATTTATAAAAAGGATATATGCATGAAAGAAAATGAATATACATTATTGTAATTATCATGTATATAAACAAGAAAGACTATACTCACAATATTTCTCCCCCTTTGACAACATCAAAAAGAGGAAAACTATAAAGAATGAAGAGAGCGAAAGCTCCCCCTATTAATATGCATGGGTGAGTATAAAAAACAATAATATAAAAGGGAAGACTCCCCCTATCAAAATGTCATATGGAGTATATGAAATAGACACCAAGGCAAAACATGTGAGCAAGCATAGATGAAAAAATGCTAAATATTACTCACATACATGAGATAATGAGAACACATATAAATATATCAAGATGAACATAGTGTCTCATATCACAATTATAAAAACATAGTGTAAAAAATAGATTTATGAAATCAAAAGAAGAGGAACATGAGAATCATGCAAAAAGTTTTCAAATGAAAATAAATTAACCAAATGAAATCATAAATCAAATTTTAAGCCCAAGAATGATATTTGATCAAGAAAGGAAATTTTCTTTATAAAACTTGATCAAACCACATTAAAAATACATTATAAAGCATATTTAAAATTTGAATCATCTATTTGTGCTTATATAATGAATTCAAAAGAACAAATCAAAGTAAAATTTTCATAGTTCAAAAGTAACATACAAGAATCATGAACTATGGATTTTAAAAACCAAAAATCATTTTTAAGAGTATAAAACCAAACCATCATTGATTTTTTAAAATCAAGAGAGGCAACCATATCTAGCTTTTGAGCTAGTAACAACCCATATAAATATTTAAGCACCCGGTAAACAAGATTTGGGAATAAACACTCAATAAACCCAGAGGGGTTTTATAAACAAAAACCTCTCATCAAAAGCGAAACTAATAATCATGAAAACAAAGAATTGATTAATAAAAATTGTTTTCATATTCAAAAATTTCAAAGTAAAATTTTCAAAACCAAGAAAAATAAAAACACTAAAATTATTGGTTTAAAATCAAATTTGTTTTGGTACCCAAGTAATCTTGGTACCAAAAGGTTTAGGGATATGACCCTTATCATTTAAGCTCAAAGCCCTAGGGTTTTGAACCCTCTTGGACGCATTTAGGGCACGAACATGGTCAAAACAAAAATTGCTCAAATGACCCTTCCGATTGCAATATGTACAATGGAAAGGAAGCATTTGCTTATGTTGACCATTAAAAGATGCACATGGAACATTTGCAAACAAAGGTAAATTATTTGAAGCTTTTTGCAAATGTAAAATATTATCAAAACAAAACTTTCCTAAGTGACCAAATCTACCACAAACATTATATTTATAAACATATGGTCTACTAGAAATATTTGGCAAATGAGACTTATATTTCAAATCAAAACAATATTTGGCCAAATGACCAAAACGACCACATATATCACATTTAAACACATGAGCATGCTTATGATGAACTTTATGAGTGTGTGCATGTACATATGTGTGTGATGAAGAAGCCTTATGAGATGCACAAGAAGTATTAACCTTAGAAGATTTGTGTGCATCATAACAAAATTTAGCAATGTGTCCTTTACGACCGCAAATTGAGCATTTGTAAATTTTGCTATATAAGTGTGCATAATGTGTAGGTGATTTTGACTTAGACTTGGCACACATATCCATAAGCTTCTTATGATTATTGATGCATGTTTTCAAAGTTGAATCTAAAGATGAAATGCGTTTATTCACAAGATTCAAATCATCATTAGGCACATATGCATTTTTATTAGGAGTAGAACATAAATAGTTATTTGTAAAAGAAGCAACTTTATTTTTTATATTCTCTACTTCTAATATGGCATTATCTTTTTCATGAGTTAAATTAGTAACATTTGAGATTAAAGAATCATGAATAGTTTCAAACTTAGAAGCTAATAACTCATGATCGGATTTTAATGCAACATGCTTACTTTGTAATTCAATAAAATCTTTGTGCAATTTGTTATAGGAATGCAATAATTTTTCACTAGCACAAGCAAGTTCATCACTAGATAAATCATTGATGGATTTAAACTTGTAAACCTCACGAGGGCTATCGCCTAGTGGCCGTGTGCATAAAAATGAAGCTCCACATGAACTAGAAGCAGAATCCTCCAAATCTAGTCGGATCGCCTCTAAATTCCCTTGATGTGCTTCTATAAGTTTCCACAATGTGTAAGCACTATCAAAAGAATCAAGCTTGTTAGAAAAAGATGAAACGAACTTATTATGTTAAAATTCTAACAAGAGCTTGTTCATTGTAAACATTTGATGATCATTTTTATTCCACTTGGATTTCTCCGAAGTGGGCACAATATAAGCATCATCTATAATTTCTCATAAATCAAAGTGTCTGGATTGAACAAAAAGTTTAAATTTAATACACCATTGGGTATAGGGGAAAAAATTTAATCTAGAAGCAATATTGATGACATAACCTAAACTAGGTGCACCGTGCATATCTATAATGTATATATGTGCAAGCAAGATAACAAATGCAATCAAAACAAGATTAGCACAAAAAGATAACTTGGATATTTAACTCAAGGTGATTAGACCTTAAATCAAAGAGCACTAAACTTTGATACCAATTGTTAGACCCTAGAGGGGGGGGGGGTGATTAGGGTCTTATGCTAATTTAATCCGATTTTATACCAATTAAAACTTATTAATAAGTTATTCTTCTTGCAATATAGATATAAAATATGTTATAAGCAAGAATAAGCAATATGAACAAATGAATATATTCTAGCAATGAGATATACTATAAAATATATGCAAGGATATATAAACTAACACAAAGGTGAAATAAACAATCTACAAAGTGATAGGGCAATTGACAACGGTGACAAGAATGTAATGAACACTAAGCACAAATGAAACGCCAAAGCAAACATAAACACAAGCAAATGATCACGGAATTCGGACCTTCCGTCCTACGTCT
>BQKN01056624.1:0-10019 GCA_022839385.1 Asparagus kiusianus
GTCACCACCAAAGGTATTCACATTGATCCGGACAAAGTGAAGGCGATCAATGAATTGCAACCTCCGAGGAACCTCAAGGAGCTCAGAGGACTGCAAGGGCGATTGGCGTATATCCGTCGGTTTATCTCAAACCTTTCGGGGAAATGCCAACCGTTCTCCAGGCTCACAAAGAAGGGCGTGTCATTCGTATGGGACGAGGCCTGTCAAAAGGCGTTCGAGAGTATCAAAGAATATCTCTCGAAACCTCCCGTACTCGTTGCACCGAAATCGGGCAAACCGTTCTTGATTTATGTCAAGGCGAAGAGCCATTCATTAAGTGCACTGCTTGCACAAGATGACGATAACGGTCACGAGCAGGCGGTATATTACTTAAGCCGAACCATGGTAGGCGCAGAATCCCGATATCCCACGATTGAGAGAGAGTTCCTCGCCTTGGTATTCGCCATACAGAAGATGCGACATTATTTGGTCGGACAGACCATCTATGTCATCTCCAAAGTTAACCCGGTCCGAGTGTTCATGACTCAACCGGCTTCCATGAGCTGGCGACCACAGTGGGAGCCACCGATCACGCTGTCGAGATCGGAGTGACACAACCGGCCTTCAAGATCCGGGTGAATGAAGAGGTCGAGTACGAGTTCGACCAGCAGAAGTATGAAGAGTACCTCTCCTCCTCCTCCTCCAGATCCGCCTCTCCGCACCGGCGCAGGAAGAACTCATCTCCAAAAAGGGCTTGCGGGATCTCCAACTCCTCAATTCAAGACCCCGCCGTCGCTGCTGCTACACTTGCACCACACAACGGCCTTGCGTCGATCAGTGTGGTCAAGAACGTAGATCCAACAGCACCAAAGACAATGGGTGATGCTGCTCCAACTCCATCAAAAAGGGCGATCCAAAGACGCCGCCAACGCCTCGCTCAACAGCTCACCAGGGCTAAGGAGTCGAAAGATGGAGTGCGCTATGCAGAGGATCTGAAGTCGAGGCAACGACAAGAGCAACGGCAAGCAATCAACCTCCCCTCCAAAACAGAAGCAAGTGAGTGGATCCGCGTCAAGAGGAACCGCTCCACGCTCGAGGAGCGAATCAAGAAGCGCCGCGCTCTACTTGCACACGCCCGGCTCCTCCTAAAGAAGGCAGAGGAGATGCAGCAAGGAACGGTGGTCAAAACACCGTCTACAAGCAAACTGGTGTGGGTACGCAAAACAAACCCAACACCTCAAACCAAGAAGGGCAAGATTATCGCCCAGAGTTCAACCAAATCAGAGCCTACTCCTCCTGTACCGGCACCCTCAACAGGACCAGGTAAAAAAGGGGATCATTCAAGATCCCAGGTTCCTTTGACGAGTCGCCTCGGTCCCTTACCGGAGAACCGAGGAAGAATACCCGTCAAAGAACGGCTGGGACCATTGAAAGGTCCCCAAGTTAAAAACCAGACCGGGGGTCGAATCAATCCCCCCAAGAAAGATGAAAAAGGAAAAGCCCCTATCACCGACCGCACTGAGTTGCGAGTCGAACTAAAAGAGCCCGTTCGATTTCTACGCTCCCAAAAGCGTAAAATTGAACGGGCCACTCTTGAAAAATCTAACCATGTTTTGCATTCCCAAGGAGAAACACACTTGTCTGAGGATGAGCGTGTTATACCGAGGGACACTTACCAACACTCTGTAGGTTGCTCCAGCCATCAAGCTGATGAGCTGTACTACAGGGCTGGGGGTGTGGAAAAATCTCGAAAGAGATACATGCAGGATATGGAGTCCCGCTGCTCGTGTGCCAACATTATCAAGGCAGTGCTGTCCGAGTGTTGCTGTGCTCAGACCCCAACAAGAATCTCGGTGTTCGAGAGACTCTCCAAGCCGAAGCGTTTCCACAAGAAGAAACCGCTCCGCCGAGAGGATGAATACTCGAAAGTGTCAGTCAACATGACCGGCAGAGGGGGATCAACACCACGTCTCAACTTGGATCAACTTGCCGAGGCATCCCGATGCATGATGTGGTTACGGTCGGGAACCATCAAACGAAAGAATTACCCAAGAGTACATAAGGGACTTTCCTTAGAAGAAGAAGAATCAGATGCTGATTCTGATACCTGCTCCGCCGTCGCATCCGACGACACAACTTCGAGTGCGGGCCAACCTTATGAATCGCTCATGATCAGCGCCGAACAAGTGTCGAAGATACTTGAAGAAGCCCTGGCCAAGCAAAAGGAGAGCTTTAAATTTGAAATGGAGATGGCCCTGCAGCGGATGAGGGAGATGCACGACCAACAGATTGCGGCGCTAACGGTCCATCAAGGAGAACCAAATCGGCGCAATCCAGAGGAGAGCGAACGGGAGGCGGATAATATCAATGTCCCTCCTGTCAACACCGACAACGGGGGTGGTCCCGCAGAAGATAATGCCAAAGAGGACCACGTCATCTCTCCCAGAAGCCACTCAAAGGCCGAGACGAGCGATGACAAAAAGATGAAGGACCTGGAGAGCAAAATCAATGCCTTGATGAGTGCTCAAGAGGTAAAAAGATCCGGTATACCCTGCCCATATCCAAGGGAGTGGGAATCGATCCCATATCCGGCAAAGTTTAATCTAATTAACTTTACGCCGTTTGATGGGAAGGGTTCCCCTACCCAACACTTAATCTATTTCAAGTCTCATTTAGGAATTATTTCCGGAAATGAGCCCCTCATGGTGCGGTCATTCGTCGGCACTCTTCGCGGAGCTGCCTTCGATTGGTATCGCCGTCTCAAGCCCGGAAGCATCAACGGCTGGGATGACATGGAGGACATGTTTCTAACGAACTTCTTTGATGATGACACCGAGGTTTCAATCGGCACGCTGTTCGACGAAAAACAAAAGAACGGCGAGACGGTTGAAAACTTCGTGAAAAGATTCCGGAACAAGGCTATGAATTGCAGGGATCCGGTTAGTGAAGATTTCATTCTTGAGACTTGCCACAACAACCTCACGCTCGACATCCTCGAAGCCATGGGAATGGCGCCGTCCAAAACCTGGAAGGATTTGAAGATGAGAGGAGAGCGAGCCGAGCGATTCCTCAAGAGGAAGAAAGCGGAGAGAGGGCAAATACCCAATAATGCCCCGCAACCAAATTTTACCCCCAAGGGTAAAGGGAAGGCGCATGCAAATGCGGTGGTCGCAAATCAAGTCTTTGAGGTGCAAGCACAGCCGCAGCAGCCGCAACAGCCACAGCAGCCGCAACAGCAACAGAGGGCGCCTCAACAACACAGGTGGCAGCAACAGCCCCAGAAGCAAAAGGTTGGGGAGCCGAGGTTCCCAAAAGTCTACTCATTCAAAGAGGATGAAATCCCCGGTATCTTCAAGTACTTGGTCGAGAACAACAAGATCAAGCTGCCGCCGATTCAGGATCAAGAAGATGCCAAGAGGGTCAACGATCCGAAATACTGGTCATTCCACCGAGCGGTGCACCATCCTACCAAGGTATGCTACGCTCTCAAGGATAAAATTCAGGCCCTAATCGACGTTGGGGTTATTACTATGAAGCAGCCCAAAGAGAAGAAGGTGGGTGCAAATACCGTATCCATTAGCTTTAGATCTGTTCCCTCGAGTTGGTTTCAACACGAGTCGGTGATCAAGGCAGCGGTGAAGACAGTGAATGACGATCCACACCAACAGCGTCAGAAAGGGCTTGTGGCACACACAGCCCCAAATGGCGAGATCTTGTGGGTTCATCCGGACTTGATCGCAGATGAACAGTGGGCCACGACCTCTTCCACAAAGAGCAAGAAGAAATCGAAGAGGAAAGGCAAATCTTGTCACGGAGCCTCTGCTATACCGGGGGTGGATGACGACAGAATTCCAACCTTCCCGCTTTCTGAAGACGAGCAAGAAGCTTTTGCAACTCGGAGCGGGAACGAGTATCATTTCAAGTATCCGAATGCTACCAAGCAGTTGGGTACCAAAACCCCACCTTCTAAGACGCTGTCAGAACTGGGGATTTCAGCAATTCCCCCAACACCTGCGGTGGCTACGGAGAAGATCCCACAGAAGGAAAAGGGAAAAGAGCCTGTACGTCAAGAAGCTCAGAACCCGAGACAGTCTCGATTCAATCATCCGATTGGGAGAGACAAACCGGGGAACGCATGCCAACGCTCCATAGGTTGCTCCAGTTACCAAACTGACGAGCTGTACTATAGAGCTGGGGGTGTGGAAAAGACCCGAAAAAGGTATGTGCAGGACACGAAGAAATTCAAAGAAGGATCATCCCAATACTTCAGCCCGGATCAACCTGCCAGGGCATCCCCATACATGACGCGGTTACGATCGGGAGCCATTAGCCGGAAGGATTACCGGAGGGCGCCAAAGAAGCTTTCTTTAGAAGAAGAGGAGACGGATACTGATTTAGACTCTTGCTCGGCAGTAGCGTCTGATGACATGGGGCAACCTTATGAATCGCTCGTGATTAGGGCCAAACAGGTAAATAAGCTGCTTGAGGAGGCCCTGGCTAAGCGAAAAGAAGGTCCCAGGTTTGAAACGGAAATGGCCGCGCAACAAGTGAGGGAGATGCACGACCAACAAGTCGCAACGTTGACCATCCACCAAGAGGAACCAGTCCTCGCCACCAGAGACGGGAACGAGTACGGTCGACTGGCTGGGGCGGGAACGATTACAACTATCCCCACGTCTGTTGAGAAGACCCATCAGGAGCCCCTGCACCAAGATGTTCAAAACCCGATGCAGTCTCAAGTCAATCAGCAGATTGGAGGAGATAAACCGGGAAATTTAGATAATTCATACCACTTCGATGTTATGACCCAGTTGGCTAACATCCCAGTGAAAGTAACTCTACAAGAGTTATCACAGCTTTCAAAAGGCACGAGAGAGGCGTTCACCATCACTCCTGACCAACTCACTCAAATTGTTCAAGAAGCGCTAATCAAGCAGAAAGAAGAATTCGATGCTAAGATGGAGGCGGCCATGCAACAAATAAAAGAGTTGCAGGTTCAAGAACGTCAATTGGAGTCTAGTTGTTACACTATGCCAATCACGCCTATTCCAAATAGGACAAGTGACAACGGTCCGAATCTAGATATGGTCATCAAGACTGATTCACCCCTCGGTAACACTGGGGGTGGTATGACCTCACCCCTCGGTAACACTGGGGGTGGTATGACCTCACCCCTCGGTAACACTGGGGGTGGTATGACCTCACCCCTCGGTAACACTGGGGGTGGTATGACCTCGCCCCTCGGTAACACTGGGGGTGGTGTGACCTCGCCTTTCGATGACGCTGGGGGTGGCTCAATTCCTTCTTCTCAACATCATTTGGTGAGAAGTGAAGAGAACCAGAGGGAGGTCGAACCTGTCACCTCCCCCGTCAGGCGTTATCCCAAAAGAAAGAAAGCTGAAGGAAGTCAACCGGAGTTCAGGCCCAGGTCGGCTGATTTTAATCAGTCATGGCGGCGACTGCTACGGGAACGATACTCCTTCAAAGACGATGATGTTCCAGACATCCTTGAATATCTTCTGAAAAATGACAAAATCAAGCTCCCACCTATCAAAGATCAGGAGGAAGCCAACCAGATTTCAGACCCAAAATATTGTGGGTATCACAGGAGGATTATTCATCCCACCAAAGGCTGTTTTGCTTTAAAGAAAAGCATCCAGACCTTGATTGAAGCCGGCGTCTCAATCACAGAACAAACCGAATGAGAACAATCGCCACACTCCGAAAAAGTATATGAGTATAAACTGCTTCTTTCAAGACTCCAACGGGAATATGAGTATAAACTGTTCCTTTGTATCTAACGGGAAGTTCCTGGAGAATATTATACGTAATATTCTTAAGGATAACCCAATGCCAATACTACTTTTTGAACCCAAAGCGGAAGGACCGTTCGTAGTAGAAACAGTTTACTCAAACGGTGCACATATCGCCTAGTCACCAAAGATGATGACCGGCTTATGATGCCAATAAATGGCAAATTTCTGAAGAGATACTGTCCTTAGTATTCTCAGAAGAATTGAGGTACCAGGAAGTTCCCGGAAGAATACCACATCGGGGTATTCTTAGGGATAACCCGGTCGCTGATGAACAAGAAAGCCATGTTCGAAGTCCGAATGTTCTTGTTTAACAGAGTCTAATTCTCTTTTGCTGAGATGAAATCTGATCACTTAGTGCGATCAATTCTCCCTCACAAAACTTTCAGTGGTGTTTGACTACTCATAGTCTCCACCACACAATTCCCACTTGGTCAAACCTTACTACAGTTAGGACCAAAGCCAAATTCCCCTCTCGATTCGTCCAAAGAACGAGGGGTCCACAAATCGATCGGTCAAACCCTTTGCGGTTAGGATCGTTCTCAAATTTCACACTTGGTCAAACCTTACTACAGTTAGGGCCACAACCAAAATCCCCTCTCGATTCCTTCAATGAACGAGAGGTCCAATTTCAAATCGAATGACCAAACCTTACGACAGTTAGGGTCGTTTGAACCTTTCGATTCGATAACCAAACCTTACGACAGTTAGGGTTATCCGAATCTTTTCGATTCTCGGAGTGGAGATCCCACTCCTAGTTTCACCTATCGGATTCTGGGGGTGGAGATCCCACCCCGAGTTTCCTTTCCTGTTGAAGATAGAATATAAAATTCTTCCTCTTCAGAGTCAAATGACCAAACCTTACGATAGTTAGGGTCGTTTGAACCTTTCGATTCGATAATCAAACCTTACGACAGTTAGGATTATCCGAATCTTTTTGATTCTCGGAGTGGAGATCCCACTCCTAGTTTCACCTGTCGGATCCTGGGGGTGGAGATCCCACCTCGAGTTTCCTTTCCTGCTGAAGATAGAATATAAAATTCTTCCTCTTCAGAGTCAAATGACCAAACCTTACGACAGTTAGGGTCGTTTGAACCTTTCGATTCGATAATCAAACCTTACGACAGTTAGGATTATCCGAATCTTTTCGATCCTCGGAGTGGAGATCCCACTTCTAGTCTCCCACTTTCCCCTATCTTTGCTTTTAGAAAAGACAGAGATGAAGTCGACGCCTAACACACGTTGCCGGGTAGTCTATTCCCGTGAGAAAGACGAAGCCTACGTATTCAAAATCGTAGCACTTTCCCCTGTCTTTGCTTTTAGAAAAGACAGAGATGAAGTCGACGCCTAACACACGTTGCCGGGTAGTCTATTCCCGTGAGAAAGACGAAGCCTACGTATTCAAAATCGTAGCACTTTCCCCTGTCTTTGCTTTTAGAAAAGACAGAGATGAAGTCAGCGCCTAACACGCGTTGCCGGGTAGTCTTTCCCGTGAGAAAGATGAAGTCTATGTATTCAAAATCATAGCACTAAGTCTAAGAGAAGCAATTTTCTTAGCGCAACGTTATATGCAGAACGGATTTAAACAACCTGCATACTAGCCCGATTCAAACGGTAATCGGTAAAGGCATATCAAACCCGTTGAAGGCTGGGGGTTTGCCAAAAACCCCGAAGACTACACCGATTAAAGAGGATACTGCAGCATGTCAGGCCCATTGAGGGCTGGGGGTGTACCAAAAATTCTGTAAAGAAACATCAGGAAAGAAGCAAAAGCAATTCTCCTAACACATCGGCTTATCAAACCTGTTGAGGGTTGTGGGTCGGCCAACAGAAATCCTACAAGTAGCGTGACCATCAGGTTCACAATCAACAGAGGAACATAACCAGATCAAACTAAATAGAGATACAAGAAAATGTCTCAAATCAGATCTAACAGACTGAAAGAAGCAAGCTTAGCCTTAACAGCAGCAATCTTCTCGGCATGTTCCGCTCGAACCCTTTCCTCTTCTTCCTTCTGAAGCCGAGCATAAGCAAGAGTGGCGACGGTGTCGGCAGTTACGCTTTCTCGGCGCAACACGCGAAGAACCTCCAACTCTCCTCTATAAGCATTCTGAATCCGGGTGCTCTCACGCTCAAAATCTTTTAGAGTCCTCTCCTCTTGAGCGGTCCTAATCCCAGTCCTATCAGCCATATCGTTATAAGCGTCCATTTTGGTCTGCAGATGACGTTGCCGTTCATACAAGTTCGCGACAATTACTTCTTGCTCTGATATGCGCCGCATTCGGGCCCTACGTTCATGTGTCCTCTGAATCTGAGCATCGAGCATGAGCGGCGTGTCCTCATCATAAGAGTCGAGGTCTACCAACTCTTCCAAATGATATATCAGTTCCTCTAAGCAAGTCAACCTCGCCTCACATTGTCCGGCTAGCCGGGGGCCACCCACACGCCGAATGTCCTCAATACTGTCTTCTATGAAAAGGGACAAATCAAAGGATCTCCCCTGTCCACAACTAATGGCATCGACCGTTTGTTGCACAACCCTCTCTATCTTTTGGAAAATGTCCTGCACTGATTCGGGGACCGAGGAGACAGATCCTTGGTCGGATATAATCGCAACAACGGGATCCTCTTCCCCTTCATCGTCAGATATCAGGATGATTTCGCGGCTGCGACCGGTAGTCGTATGAGAAGGGAGGCTACCACCGGAAAGCTCGACTACAACGAAGCAAAAAGATGGTATCAAAAAAAAAAATCTATCTCATAAAAGCAAAACGAGGTTGCTCACGGGATAATTGGCGAAGACGATTTCGAGTGCCCTACGCCAGGAGGACGGTATACAATCACGTAAATCACGTGATAACATATACCGACCTATAAGGTGTAAGGCAACACGAGATCGCCCTAATATACCCGAAGACTTGAATTGGTTAAGCAAAGCAAGTCTGAAACCTTAACCCCCGCGGGAGGGGTATCGGTTCTTCCGTCATGACCCGCGAAAGGTCAATCCGGGATACAGAAAATATAAATTCTCACCCCCGAGGAAAGAGGCCACTGAGGACGATATCTTAGGAGCCTCCTCCTCGCTATGCTGTAGGCGAGAGTGACTCCCGGAAGGTCGAGATCGACGGGGAGACATCGCGAACCTGCAATAAGAGACAATACATCAGGTATAACATACGTACACGAAATATTGAAAAAAAGGGAAATTAAGCACTTGGACTTGAAATCCTATAAACAAATAGGATTTTGTAGTTAAAGTCTAATTAAACCTATGAATTTCGTGCACGCGGGACGATAATCGTCGTTTCGCAGTAAATTTTGGTGAAATACCCAAAATACCCCCCGTGCTCAAGGCCAAATTCAGGTCAAGGACACGTGCGATTCAGGTCATGATCATCATACTTGACCATTTAACATCCCGGTACCCTATAATTTTGATCAAATTTTGCAAATAAGCCCTTTTGCAGAATTGGGTCAATTTTACATAAAAAACCCTCGTCAAATTTTTGGTTTAACCCCCACATGCATTTACCAAAAATTCGATCAAGGGTTTGGGGTTTACACTCAGTGAATTTCAGTCTCGAATTCGTGGCCTTTTTGCAAATAAGTCCCTAAAATTTTTAGTGGGCTGTTTTGCAAATGACCCCCTCAAACAATTCTTTGATCCTCTTGCACAAAGCACCCCCATTTCTTGATAAGACAAACATGAACCCAAGCCTCCCAAATTTCAGTTCATGTTTGCATAAAAGCCCCCAAAATTTCAGTCCCACTGATTTTACAAATAAACCCTCCAAGATTTCAGCCCTTGTAAATCTTGCACGAAACCCCCCAAAGTTTTGAGCATGCATAACCCCTATCTATTGCAAGCATAAAAATGCAATCTTTACAAAGAATAGGAGGATTGAAGAGGGGATCTTACCCAAATCAAGAGAGACTCCTCCGAGCTCGGAAATGGAAGTCGAAACCCTCGTTTGGAAGAGGAGAAAAATCCGGCAAATGGGTATCCACCAAAATCCGAACTTTCTTGAGGTTTGGAATTCTTCAATGGAGGAAGGAAGCTTGAGGAAGAAGAAGCAAAACCAAGAAAAAGTGAAGAGGGAGGGCTCGGTTTTGGGGGACTTTTCTCTTTGAAATTCAAATAAAAAAGAGGGGGGGACCATGTACAAATGCACAAGAGGACAAAAGAAGAGAGAGGGGGGACCGCTAGGGGAGAAACACCCCTAGGGG
>BQKN01056624.1:10119-22888 GCA_022839385.1 Asparagus kiusianus
AAGGGTGTCTCGGCATTGCCGAGACACCCCAAGGGTGTCTCGGCCATGCCGAGGCACCCCGGGGTGTTTCGCCCGGGATTTGACCCCCTAAACGGTCTTTCGACCCCCCGGTGCGATGTCTTTGATCCCCGAACGATTTTTTCGACCCCCCGTTTGTTTTGTGAACACCGATTCTTCGCCGACGGTTGAAGATATGGAGGAATTACACAAGATAACCCACGTGGTCCCAAAACCCTAAGGTGGACGCCGGTCAACGCGTAACCTTAGGTCAACGCCGGACAGCGCGTTGCAACAAAAAGTCAACCCAAGCGGTTCCAAAACCTTAAGGCGGACGCCGGTCAACGCGTAGCCCTAGGTCAACGCCGGACAGCGCGTTGCGATAAAAGTCAACACGTGGCGACGAAAGTCAACACGTGACGACGAAAGTCAACCCAAGCGGTTCCAAAACCCTAAGGCGGACGCCGGTCAACGCGTAACCTTAGGTCAACGCCGGACAGCGCGTTGCGACAAAAGTCAACACGTGATGACGAAAGTCAACACGTGACGACGAAAGTCAACCCAAGCGGTTCCAAAACCCTAAGGTGGATGCCGGTCAACGCGTAACCTTAGGTCAACGCCGGACAGCGCGTTGCAACAAAAAGTCAACACACAGCGAGCCAAAACCCCAAGTCAACACGATGTGACAGGGGTAGTAAGTTCAAAAGTCAACTCAATGACACGAGCTAAACTCAACTCATCAGCTGTAGACTCGAGGCTCAGACGACGGCCAGGCGATAAACGCAGCGCCAGAACAACTTCGGTTATTCGACAAAGCACCGGAGAAACCGAAGATCGAAAGAGCCGAGAGTTGAAGCGAACCACAGGTCCCTTAGGCCGACTGAAGGCTGGACCAATCATATCCAAAGTATTCCGGTCTCTTCTATAAAAGAAACGAGTCCGAAACACTTTGGAGGGGGTATCTGTAGGCATCGAAAATTGCCGATAAGTCCCCACTCATAGCTCGGTGTTAACGATCGACGATTGGACATCGTTACCCAGTTCACAAGATCTCAAATGACGCCGGTGAGCGACTAAAGCAAACCGACGGATGACGTGATCCGACAGAACGTCAGAATCACGAGGATACGGGTTGACCGAAAACCCCGCGATCACCGCAATCGGACCAACGCCCGCTGTGCCCCGATCACCCCACGGATAATCCAACCATCGGGGCCTACAGAGCTCGCCGTCACGATTCCAACGCATCCGAAAACACTCAAATCCGAGTTCGGACGAAAAGTCAACGGCGGGACAGCGGCAGAACAACGGCACGACCCCGGGGCTGAACCGGGGATAGTCAAACAAGTCTCGGCAGGCTCGAGACACCCCCAAGGGGTTGTCTCGGCCAATGGCCGAGACACCCCCCTAGGGGTGTCTCGGCCACAGCCGAGACACCCCCATGGGGGTGTCTCTCCCCTTAGGGTGTCCATATGACCCCTAGGTTCCCTCTTATAGCTATAAATAGCCCCCTTAGCCCTCCATTTGGAGGGGCTCTTGATTTTGCTCTGATTTAGCTTTGGGAGAAGAATTTCCGGTCTTGGGATTATCCTCGAGATCTGAAATTTCGGAGTTTGGAGCGGCGAAGCCCTGCCGGATCGAGGAGCCTCCACCGTCATTCACCCCCCTTTTCCTTAGTGTTGCTCCTTAGCAGTGACACTAAGAAGAGCTATTATCTCGTTTTAGCCGAGATATACGCTTATAACCTCTAGATCTTGCGCGGATCGACGAGGTTCTGCTTCTATATCCCACGCGGATAGACGAAGATCTGCCGGATTTTCCCGGAAGGATCTTAAAGAGTCGGCGGTCCACGGACATCGACGTCCCCGTCACAGGCCAACAACCCACGCAAGCGAGACCGTACCAAACCGGGCTCTCGTGTTTATTTTCGTTTAAGTTGTACCCCTTTGTTTTCATTTTATACTGTTGTAACGATCGAAGTTGTAACATATAGCAAAGTAATGAAAACAGCAGCTTTTACCGGAAACAACCCGAGGGTTTCGAATCGCCACACGTTGACTTTTGTCGCAACGCGTTGACTGGCGTTGACCTAGGGTTACGCGTTGACCGGCGTTGACCCGAGGGTTTTGAATCATCAAACGTTGACTTTGATCGCAACACGTTGACTGGCGTTGACCTAGGGTTACGCGTTGACCGGCGTTGACCCTAGGGTTTCGCATCGTCACACATTGACTTTGATCGCAACGCACTGAATGGCGTTGACCTAGGGTTACGCGTTGACAGGCGTTGACCTTAGGGTTTTGGATCACCATTAACACAGTTTATACTCGTGCGTTTGCTGGAGTATACACAGTTTAAGCTCTTGAGGTATTGGAGCGCGGCGGTCCCAAGTGTCGTGGTTGCAAGACCAACTGTTAAAGATGATTCGTCTGCATTTGTGGGTCTTATTTTAATGCTGTTGGATACTCGAGTCATGAGACCAACTAACAGAGTTGATGCGTCAATGACTCGTATTTATAGAATTTTTGGCAAATTCTCAGCCATCAACGGGTTTGATGAGCCTTTACCGACTACCGTTTGAGTCGGGCTAGCATGCAGATTGTTTAGATCCGTTCTGCACATAACGTTGTGCTAAAAGAGTTAACTCTTTTAGTGCTACGACATTGAATACGTTGACTTCGTCTTTCTCACGGGGATAGACTACCCGGCAACGCGTGTTAGGCACTGACTTATCCTTACTTAGGATTCAGGATAAAAATCCCCAGACTCGGATTCTGGTGTCTTCTTCAATCGGTAAAAGACTAAACCGGCAACGCGTATTAGGCGTTGACTTATCCCTGTTTAGGCTTCAGGATAAAATTCCCCGTGCGTGTGAAGCACGGATTATGGTGTTATTAATAACAACCTGCCACAATATCGAATATGTGGGCTTTTGTCCCTTTTTACGGTTAAGGACTAACCGGCAATGCGTGTTAGGCGCTGACTTATCCCTACTTAGGCTTCGGGATGAAAGTCCCCAGACTGGAATTCTGGTGTCTTCTTCAATCGGTGAAAGACTAAATCGGCAACGCGTGTTAGGCGTTGACTTATCCCTTCTTAGGATTCAGGATAAAATTCTCCGTGCGTGTGAAGCACGGATTATGGTGTTATTAATAACAACGTGCCACAATATCGAATATGTGGGCTTTTGTCCCTTTTTACGGTTAAGACTAACCGGCAACGCGTGTTAGGCGCTGACTTATCCCTACTTAGGCTTCGGGATGAAAGTCCCCGTACCGGTGAGGCACGGATTTTGAGAGTTGAAAAGGTGGTGTCTTTTCTTAGGGCAAAGATGAACCCGATGCGGGAGAGGAAGAATTTTATATTCTATCTCCCAAAACTGAAGAGGAAGAATTTTATATTCTATCTTCAGTTGCAAAGGAGACTCGGGGTGGGATCTCCACCCCCAGAATCCAGAAAGGTGAAACTAGAAGTGGGATCTCCACTCCGAGAATCGAAAAGATTCGGATAACCCTAACTGTCGGAAGGTTTGATTACCGAACTAAAGATGAATTTCTCGTTTATCGAGAGTGAATCGTGATTTTGGTCCTAACTGTAGGAAGGTTTGACCAAGCGGGAGTTTGAGATGACCCTAACTGTAGGAAGGTTTGATCACTCGATTTGAAAGTGGAAGGTTTAAAACGATCCTAACTGTAAGAAGGTTTGATCGTTCGATTTGTGGGCCTCTCGTTCATTGAAGGAATCGAGAGGGGATTTTGGTTTTGGCCCTAACTGTAGGAAGGTTTGACCAAGTGAAAAGTAAGAGTGAGAGTACAAATCACCGTAGGAATGTTGATTCGTACAAATCACTCAAAGAGGGATCCTGATGTTAAGTGATAAAGACTTAACAAAAAAGGGGTGGTTTTGACAAGTCGTCAATGATCAAAATTCTAAGCATTATATCCGGACTCTAAACATGAAAGTGTTGAGTGCACGAACATAGCAGAAGTTTGAATGGATTAAATAGGAAAGAATTTTGGTGGTCCCGCCGTCAATTAGTTTGATCGGTGGGGGATTCTGCGGTGAGTAGTCAAACACCAATGAGAGTTTTATGAGGGAAAATTGATCCAATGAAGTGATCGAATTTCATCTTAGCAAAAGAGTGTTCGGAAATTAGGAGTTTAGTGTTTATCACCTTATTTGTAATGATTGGGTTATCCCTAAGAACATTACATGTAACATTCTTTCGGGATCTTCCCGTTACATGAATTATCCACCCCCAGCTTTTCTTGCGAAACTGGGTTTATCATCGTATCAGCTGCATGATCGGGTTATCCTTAAGAATACCACGCATGGCACTCTCCAGAAACTTCCCATCAATGGTAAGAAATAGTTTAGACTCGTATACCTATTGGAGTATCAGGGGGTAGTTTAACCTCTTATACCGGTCGGAGGATTGAGGAACAGTTTATACTCGTGTACTCTTTGGAGTTTCAGGAAGCAGTTTATACTCTTATACCGGTCAGAGTTTTTCCGTTCTCAATTGGCTTACCCTAGCGTTATAACGCCAGCTTCAACCAAGGTTTGGATGCTGTTCTTTAAAGTAAAGCACACCTTGGTGGGATGAAGGATCCTCCTGTGGTATGCGCAGTAATTTGGATCCGTAGTATTTTCAGCTTCCTCCTGATTTGTGATGGGCGGGAGCTTGATTTTGTTGTTTTTGAGAAGAGACTCGAAGATGGCGGGAACGTCTTCGTCCTTGAACGAGTATTCTCTCTGGGCCTTTTGATCCGAAGTCTTCTGCTGTCTTCGGGACCGCTGTTTTGACGTTTGATCAACAGCCGCTGCAGGTGCCTTTGGTTGCTGCTGTTGCGGCTGTGCTTGCACCTCGAATATTTGGTTTGCGTTCACAGCATTCGCGTGTGCTTTTCCCTTACCCTTATGGACAAAGTTTTGTTGTGGAGCGACTCATAAGGTTGCCCTGCACTAGAAGCTGTGTCATCGGACGCTACAGCCGAGCAAGAGTCTGAATCAGTATCCGACACCTCCTCTTCTAAAGAGAGTCCCTTTTGTACTCTTCGGTAATTCTTCCGGCCATTGGTTCCCGGTGGCAACCGCGTCATGCATCGGGATACTTCGGCAAGCTGATCCAGATTGAAGTATCATGTTGATTCCCCTCTGCCAGCTATATTAGCCGATACTCTTAGATATTCGTCTTCTTGGTGGACGAACTTCTTCTCGTGGAAACGCCTTGGTTCGGAAATTCTCTCGAACACTGAGACTCTCCTTGGGGTTTTAGCACAACAGCATTCCGACAGCACTGCTTTGATTATATTAGCGCACGGGCAGCGAGACTCCATATCCTGCACATATCTCTTTCGAGATTTTTCCATACCCCCAGCTCTATAGTACAACTCATCAGTTTGATAACTGGAGCAACCTATAGAGTGTTGGCATGTGTTCCCCGGTATAACACCATCATCATCAGATGAGTGTGCTTCCCTTTGGGAATGCGACGTTCTGTTAGCTTTTTCAAAAGTAGCCCGTTCAAGTTTACGCTTTTGTGAGCGTAGAAACTGAACGGGCTCTTGTACTTCGACCCGCAGCCCAATGCGGTCGGTAATAGGGGTTTTCCCTTTATCATTTTTCTTGGGGAGATTGATTCGACCCCCAGTTTGATTTGCAACTTGGGGACCTTTCAATGGTCCCAATCGTTCCTTGACAGGTACTCTACCTCGGTTCTCCGGTAAAGGACCGAGGCGACCTCCCAAAGGAACCCTGGATTTTGAAGGGTCCCCGCTCTTACCTGGCTCCGTTACAGGCACCGGAACAGGAGAAATAACATCTGGTTTGGAGGAATTTCAGGCGATAACTCCACCCATCTTTGTTTGAGGTGCTGGTCTTGACTTTGGCACCCACACCTGTTTGTTTGTAGACGGCCTTTTGACCGCCTCTTCTTTCTACATCTCCTCTGCTTTCTTTAGGAGGAGTCGGGCAAGCGCGAGCAACGCCCGACACTTCTTAATTCGCTCCTCGAGAGTGGAGCGATTCCTCTTGACACGAACCCATTCGTTCGTTTCTGTTTTAGAGGAGGAGTTGGTTGTTTGCCGTTGTTGTTCTCGGCGGTACCTGGATTTTAGATCCTCATTGTAGCGGATCCCGTCCATTGATTCTGCAGCTTTGGCAAGTTGTAGGGCGAGGTGCTGACGCCGTCTTTAGAGGGCCCTCTTCGACAGAGCTGGAGTAGCATCAACAATCACCTTTGTGGCGGAAGGGAGATCTGGATCTGCAGTCTCGACCACGTTGAACGACGTAGGGACGTTACGTGGTGCGAGTGTAGTAGCGGCGACGGGGTCTTGGATCTTCGAGCTGGAGATCCCGCTAGCCTTTCTGGAAGATGGAGTCTTCCCGCGCCTGTTTGGAGAGGCGGATCTGGAGGAGGAGGAAGAGAGGTACTCTTCGAACTTCTGTTGATCGAACTCGTATTCGATCTCTTCATTCACCCGGATCTTGAAGGCCAGTTGCGTCACGACGATCTCGGCAGCGAGATCGGCTGCTCCCACTGTGGTCGCCAGCTTGTTTTTAGGAAAAGTTGCCTTCATCATTGATTTCATTAGAACTTCAGCCGTTACAATGAACTCAAATAACAAAGAAATGATTACAACTCTCTTGAAAATAAACACAAGATCCTGTTCTGTGGTCTCTTGCTTGTGTGGGTCTTTTGCCTGTGACGGGGATGTTGATATCCGTGGACCACCGGTCGATCAGATCCGTTTTGGAAAAATCCAGCAGAGTTTCGTCGATCCGCGTGAGATCTAGAAACTCACAGCTCCTATCTCTGATAAATCAAGATATTTGCTCTTCTTAGTATCACCGCCAAGGGACAACACTAAGGAAAAGAGAAGGGGGGAATGAAGAAGAAGTCTCCTTTGCTGTAGAAGGCTCGATCACTCTTTGCAGCAGCAGGGCTTCGCCAATCCTCTCCAAAATTCCAGATCTCCAAAAATAAGGCCCAAGGGTCCTATTTATAGGCAAGAGGGGCCATAGGGGGTGGCCCAACGCCTCGTGGGCGTGTAACAAACTTGAGACACCCCTAGGGTATCTTGGTTTTGCTAAGACACCCCTAGGGTGTTTCGAGCTTGCCGAGACACCGTCGGGTGCCCCAGTTCGGTCCGAGACTCTGCCGGGTGCATTTGCCGTTGATTCTTCGTCCCAACTCGGATTTGAGTGATTTCGAATGCGTTGGAATTCTGACGAAGAGATCTGTCGGCCCCGATGGTTGGATTATCTGTAGGGTGATCGGGACATGAAGGGCGTTGCTCCTTTTGCAGCGGTCGTGGGGTTCCTGATCAGTCCGTATCCCCGTTATTCTGAAATTCTGTCGGCTCACGTAGCTCGTCGATTCGCTTCAGGCGCTTACCGACGTCAATCGAACTCTTGTGAACCGGGTAGTGACGTTCATCATCATTCTTTAACACTGAGTTGTTCGTGGATACCTATCGGCAATTTTTGACGCCTACACAGTCCTCTTTCCAACTTTTTTCTCTTGAGAAAGCGTTCAGCTTGTTCACCTCTCACTTTTAACTCTTTTCATGTTTTAGAGGGCACAACCCCCATGACCTCTAGTACATCCAATGACAAGTTATTATGACATGTCTTCAGGATGAATTCTTCTGTAAGTGGATCTCGGCAGTTTACCGCTTTGTTCCGAAATCGCTTGACGAAGACATTAACTGACTCTGCATCCTTCTGCTTCTCGTCCAACAAGGTGCCAATTGAGACCTCAGTTTCATCGTCAAAGAAATTGGTGAGGAACAATCCTTCCATATCCTCCCAGCTAGTGATACTCCCAGGTTTAAGGTGTCGGTACCAATCGAAGGCAGGCCTACGGAGGGTTCCTACGAATGACCGGACCATCAAGGCTTCGTTTCCGGATATTGCGCCAAGATGTGACTTGAAATAGATCAAGTGCTGAGTTGGTGAAGCCATGCCATCAAAAGGAGTAAAGTTAATCAAATTAAATTTTGGGGGATAAGGAATTAGATCCCACTCTCTCGGGTACGGGTATGAAATGCCTGTTCTCTTCACTTCTTGGGCCGTCATCAGAGCATTGACTTTGCTCTCGAGATCTTGCATTTTCTTGTCTTCTTCCTCACTCTTCTTCAAGTAGATTTGAGAAGGTTGAGTAGATGATTTGGCCGGACCACTTCCGAAGTTGTCTTTATCCAGAGGATGATCAGCAAAGATAGTATCATCTTCTTCATTATCGACCTCAGATATACGTACAGGTATAACGTTACGCTGGCTGGATTCTGCCTTTTGGCTCGATTCCGGTTGATGTTGTTGAGCCTGCAAATCTCGCATCTGCTGCATTGTTAATTCCATCTCGGTTTTGATTTCAGCTCTAATTTCCTCGCGTTGTTTAGCTAACGCTTCCTGTAGTATCTGTGCTAGTTGATCTGGTGTAATTGCAAATGATTCTCTGATTTGCCTAATACTGGATGCGGTATCGTCCGAAGCGACAGCAGAACAAGTGTCTGACAGTTCCTCATCTGAAGATAAACCTTCGTGCATTCTTTTGTAGTTTCGACGTCGGTTGGCTCTTCGTTGTAACTGCGACATCCTTTGAGAGACTCTCGCAAGCGCAATAAGACTCATTTTCTCTAGCAATTCTTTTTCGTGAGTTATTATTTTGATAGTACAGCTCATTATTATTGTGACTTGAGCAACCTATCTTTTGCTTTTGAACCTTGTTAACATGCACAGGACGACTAGTCGTCGCCTCTGGGCGATCCAAGGTTGAATTCTTAAATCCACCCCCTTGCGGGCATGGAGTCTTCATAGGTCCTAAACGAGAGTGAATTGGTATTTTCTCATTTTGGACTTGTCCAGGTTTGACAGGCGGATATTTACGACCCCCTGCATAGGAAACTACCAAATGTTTATTCGTTGGATCCGAATGTTCTTTGATTGAGGTTTTGCCTCGATCGTCAACTAAAGGACCGAGGCGATCCTTCATTGTAATCTTGAATTTTAATAAGTCTGGACTAGCCCAGGGTTTAACTGGTGATGCAGTAGACGGACCCGGAACAGATGTTTGTGGCATCTTTGGAATCCAAACTTTACGGTTCCTTGGTAGCTCTTCAGACATTATTATTTTTCTTCCCTTCTTGTATCTGTTGGCGAAGGGCACGAGCGTGAGCAGCCTTTGCCTGATGCTTTTGTATACGCTCTTTGAGTGTCGAGCGAGCCCTTTTGACGAGATTCCATTCCTCCATCGTAAGTTTTGCAGAAATGTGATTAGTTTGCCGTTGAGTCAATTGGATCACTTTATGTTTCCTCGACTCTAGGTCCACATAGTAATGGACCCCGTCGGTTTGTTGTAAGGCCTTAGCCAGTTGATGAGCACGGCGTTAACGTTGTCTCTAACGAGCTCTCTTTGTCAGTGCTGGCGGGCCATGATTCAATGACTCCTTAATTGGTGCCGAGTCATTTGGAGCAGAGATGTTGTAGGTATATTCCTTAGCAATGATCGGGCAAGAACTTTCACCTACGGTCTTCATCGGAATTAAAGACTTGAAAACTTTCTTGGAAGATGAAATCTTCCTGCACTTGAGAGGCGGGGAAGATTTTGAGGATGAGGATGATAAATACTCCTCGAATTTTGCTTGATCGAATTCATATTCGATCTCTTCATTGATCACGATCTTGATCGGCTGCGACACGACGGCCTCGGCAGTGAGACCGTTGGCTCCCACTGTGGTCGCCAGTTTGTTTTCAGCAAAAGTCGTTTCCATTGATGATTCTATTAAACTTCGATCGTTTACAGTGAATTACAATGAAAAATTGAGAAAATTATAACTTTCGAGAAAATAACACAAAACTCGTTTATCGAATTTTGCTTTGTGGGACTTTGCCTGTGCCAGGAGTGCTTTGACTCGTGGACCACTGATTCACAGATTGTGAGAGGGTTTAGAGATTCTTCCTTCGTTTATCGAAGTAGGAATTTGAAGCGAATATCTTATCAATGTAAGATATTCACTCTTCCAAAGATCAAGTCTGAGCTTAGATCTTTAGGAATCTCCAAACACTGTTTATAAAAGGTGAAAACTCTCTCTCTCTTCCTCAGAATTATCAAAAGCCCAAGTCTCTATGCTCCAATCTGCTCTCTGTCCTTTGTTTTGTGTTTAGGGAGGTATTTATAGGGATAGGAGTGCACAACAACGAAAATGGGGGCGAAACAACTGATCAATTGGATGCTCTTTGGCCACGTCAGTCCATACTGCCGCGGCTATTGGCGCGCCAGTGTGGACTGGCGCGGCCAAAGAGGTCGTTACAACCACGTTCCCATCATGCTTGGAACTGTCCTCCCATAACTTTTAACAACTTTTTTCGTGGTTTAACCGCTTGTCCACGTCAGCACACGTTCTTTTTCTGATATGCCGCTACGTGGACCTTAAAAATCATCGTATAACTACCTTTTTAACCACCGCGGCAGCTCCCTGTAGTTTGCACTTCACCATGGACTGACGCGCAATAGGCACGCCACCACGGACTGCCGCGCCTTAAGCGCGTCACCATCGGCTGCCACGCCATAGGCGCGTCACCATGGACTGCCGCGCCTAAGGCGCGTCACTATGGGCTGCTTGTCGGTGTATTTTGTCGTTGGTGTGTACGTTGTTCTTCTATGTTGTTTCGCTTCCTTTGAATGATCCCCTCTGACTAAGAAAATGGCGTTTATCGTCTTCTCTTTGTCTTGAGCAGTATTTGGATGTTCGTAAGCATTTTTTGATACCTACAGATACCCCCTCCAAAGTATCTCAGACTCGTTCCTTTAGAGAGGAGTCTGGGACACTTTGGATAGGATAAATTTTACTTGCAATCTCTTCATTACTTTGTTGAGGAGATTACGTAGAAGAATCTGCGAATAGCTTCAATTCCTAACTTCTTTAACTTTTAGTCTACTCAGTGCTTTGTAGAATAGCTAAAATTCTTCCGGTGCTGCGTTTATCGCCTGACCATTGTTGAAGTCTTAAATTAGAGCTGGTGAAGGAATAGTTTATACTCATATACTTTATTAGAGTGTCCAGGAAATAGTTTAACCTCATATACCCGTTGGGAGGTTCAAGGAGATGCAGTTTATACTCATATACTCATCGGAGTGTTTGGGTATGCATTCCTCGTGCAATGGGAAGTATACATATGCAAATACACTTGTCAAATGAAGCGTGTCAGCGCGTCAGCGTTGACTGGCGCGCTATAGCGCGCCAGTGTCGACTGACGCGCTTAAGCGCGCCAGTGTCGACTGCCGCGCTATAGCGCGCCAGCGTCGACTGCCGCGCATGAGCATTGGCCAGTCGGGTTTATAAGAACGGCTCTAGGCCTTTTCAGGTCATTTTTCCCCGTTTCCCAGAATTCGAAATCACCTTCAAAACCCTATAAAAGGATTTCCAAACCTCTTCCCCATCCATTCTCTTCGTATTCGAGCGATTTTGTTCAAACAAGATCTAGGGTTTCGAGTGGTTTTCTTTGATTCAAATCTCCCTTCAGTTTTTTTTATCTTCCAGACTTGGTTTTCTTCAATTTCTGGTAGAACCGCACCCCATTCTCATATATTGTGTTCATTTAACCTCTTTTGTGTTTGAAATCTTATCCAAAACCCTAATTTCTTTGTTTTTAGGCTGTTTTCACCATGTCTCCTAAAAGAGCTCGTGTTCCCAAGGGAAAATCTGCAACCCAAGCGTCAGAGGAGGTTGAGGCTACTACTACGTCATTCGGAGGTAACTTCTTTAGTCTTCTCATTGTACAAAACTGATAATTTTTGTGTACATCCTCGTTTGTCTCCTTTGAGAGTCATTTGAGAAGAGTTGACGTCCTCCTTCGAGGGGATTGACACTATAAAATACATATCTTGTTCGATCAAGATATGTACTACGGCCAAAATTAGAGTTTTCCTCAACGGCAGTGCGTGCTCAGTTACCACGGCAGCCAAGGTCGCTGCTCAGTTACCACGGCAGTGCGTGCTGCCGCGGCTAAGCGCGGCAGCAAACACTACCGCGGTAACACGCGGTAGTGAACACTGTCGCGGCCGCTCAGTACAACGAGTTTGTTCTCTTAGCCTTTTTTATTCAACCTCGTACCTGTAGGCGTATAAAATTGCCTATAGGTCCCTTAGCACAGCTCGACATAGTGATTCGACAAATCAACGAACCATCGAATGACGAGGCGACGAGATCAACAAATTGCACGCGATCAACAGAATGCATTCGCGTGCGGAATCAATCCAACAGTTCGGGGAGTCAATGAGTCGTCCAACCATAGAACGGATTCGAACTCAAACACCAAGGTGGACTTACTGCCAAATCAAGATCCAGACTATCAAATCAAGTCCGGATAGATCAACCACGCAACCGAATCAAATCCGAACAACAGAGAACCGAAAGACGGAAAACAACCGAACAACGGGAAACGACACACCCGGGGGGACTCGGCCGAAACCGAGCCACCCTAAGGTGGCTCGGCCCAAGCCGAGCCACTCTAGGGTGGCTCGGTGGCCGAGCCACCCCAGGGTGGCTCGGCATGAGCCGAGCCACCCCAAGGTGGCCGGTTTCCCCCCCTCTCCCCTTGTGTGTTGTGTACACGTGCATACGAGCACAGTGAGAGGCTATAAATAGAGGGGCTTGTGTTCATTTTCAGAGGTGGGAAGAAGAGGAGTCGAAGCTCTGCCGGATTCAGATCTAAACACTTAAAAAGATTGGAGCTTTGGAACTTCAAGGGCTTGTCCATCCAGATC
>BQKN01056625.1:0-11261 GCA_022839385.1 Asparagus kiusianus
TGAGATCTTCCATTAGCAGCGAGCTCCGATCACGTGAGCATACTGTCGGACAGCTGATGGCCGCTCTGGCGAGGAAGGACACCAGCAGAGGCGAATTACTCAGCTCCCTAGATTCCACTCGTGCAGAGATAGCTAGGCTGAAGGAGGCCTTGGGACGTGCCGAAGAGTCTGCTGCTATAATCACTGAGGACCTGGTTGGGTTGGAGCGTTCTCGTGACTGGACACTCGATAGGCTGGGATCAACACAGGAGGGGTTGATGAAGCTACAACGCGAAGCCGCGGAGGTTCTCAACAGTTCTGAAGATTCTGTCCGAGCTAGCCTGCAGGCGGAGTTCGAGCAGGGCTATATGGACAGGCTCTCTGGTTTAGAGTCTCATATTCTTAGCCGTCGGTTGCCTTCGGGCTGATGGACTTGCTGTTGTATGCTTTTGGCTTGATCCTTTATGAGAGACTCTGTACTTGCTTCTTTTAACAGGATGTTTTGGTGCACCCCCAGCCCTTAATGCCATGACTTTGAGTTCGTAACTCTGTGATTCATCATTTTCTCTTTATATATAAAAAAAAAGGCACTTTGCACCGCGTATTAGGCGATGACTTATCCCTACTTAGGATTCGGGATAAAATTCCCCGTGCGTGTGAAGCCCGGATTATGGTGTTATTAATAACAACCTGCCACAATGTGGAATATGTGGGCTTTTGTCTCTTTTTACGGTTAAGGACTAACCGGCAATGCGTGTTAGGCACTGACTTATCCCTCCTTAGGATTCGGGATAAAATTCCCCGTGCATGTGAAGCCCGGATTATGGTGTTATTAATAACAACCTGCCACAATGTGGAATATGTGGGCTTTTGTCTCTTTTTACGGTTAAGGACTAACCGGCAATGCGTGTTAGGCACTGACTTTGGGATTTTTGGCAAACCCCCAGCCTTCAACGGGTTTGACTTGCCTTTACCGATTGCCGTTTGAATCGGGCTAGCATGCGAATTATCTAAATCCGTTCCGCATGTAACGTTGTGCTAAGAAAATTGCTTCTCTTAGACTTACTGCTATGATATTGAATACATAGTCTTCATCTTTCTCACGGGAAAGACTACCCGGCAACGCCGGTCAAGCGTTGACTTCATCCCTGTCTTTTCTGAAAGCAAAGACAGAGGAAAAGGTGCTATGATTTTGAATACATAGACTTCGTCTTTCTCACGGGAAAGACTACCCGGCAATGCCGGTTAAGCATTGACTTCATCCCTGTCTTTTCTAAAAGCAAAGCCAAGGGAAAGGTGAGACTAGAAGTGGGATTTCCACTCCGAGAATCGAAAAGATTCGGATAACCCTAACTGTCGTAAGGTTTGGTTATCGAATCGAAAGGTTCGAACGACCCTAACTGTCGTAAGGTTTGGTCATCGAATCGAAAGGTTCAAACGACCCTAACTGTCGTAAGGTTTGGTCATTTGACTCTGAAGAGGAAGAATTTTATATTCTATCTTCAGCAGGAAAGGAAACTCGAGGTGGGATCTCCACCCCCAGGATCCGACAGGTGAAACTAGAAGTGGGATCTCCACTCCGAGAATCGAAAAGATTCGGATAACCCTAACTGTCGTAAGGTTTGGTTACCGAATCGAAAGGTTCAAACGATCCTAACTGTCGTAAGGTTTGGTCATTTGAATTGAAAGTTGACCTCTCGTTCATTGGAGGAATCGAGAGGGGATTTTGGTTGTGGTCCTAACTGTAGTAAGGTTTGACCAAGTGGGGAGTGTGAGAATGATCATAACCGAAAGAAGGTTTGATCGCTCGATTTGTGGACCTCTCGTTCATTGACGGAATCGAGAGGGGAATTTGGCTTTGGCCCTAACTGTAGTAAGGTTTGACCAAGCTGGAATTGTGTGGTGGAGACTATGAGTAGTCAGAAACCACTGAAAGTTTTGTGAGGAAAGATTAATCCATCGAATGGTTGGATCTCATCTCAGCAAAAGAGTGCTTGTGAGAGTTAAATTCTGACAAACAAGAATATTCGGAATTCGAATATTGATTTCTTGTTTATCAGCAACCGGGTTATCCCTAAGAATACCCCGATGTGGTATTCTTCCGGGAACTTCCCGGTACCTCAATTCTTCTGAGGATACTAAGGATAGTATCTCTTCAGAAATTTGCCATTTATCGGCATCATGAGCCGGTCACCATCTTTAGTGACTAAACGATAGGCGCCGTTCGAGTAGACTGTTTCCACTACGAACGGTCCTTCCCATTTGGGTTCGAACTTGCCTTTCTTCTTGGAGTTAAGGATCATAGGACGCTTCTCGGTTAAGACCAAGTCCCCTTCCTTAAAACTCCTTTGTCGAACCTTTTTGTCGAAGGCCCGAGAAATCCTGGCTTGGTAAAACTCAATGTGCTGTTGAGCTTCCAGGCGCTTTTCGTCGAGCATCTCGAGTTCTTCGAGGCGCTTCTGATGTTGTTCTTCGGTCGTCATCTGGGTTGCAAGAGCGATCCGAAGGGATGGAATTTGAACTTCCAGAGGGAGAACGGCTTCACATCCATACACCAATGAGTACGGGGTTGCGCCAGTCGGTGTACGTACCGTGGTACGATAGGCCCATAGAGCTGCGCCGAGCTTATCATCCCAATCTCGCTTGTTATTTTTCACAAGCTTTGACAAGAGCTTTATGATAGTCTTGTTGAAGGCTTCAGCTAATCCGTTTGCTGTGGGATTATAGGCTGTTGACGAGATGTCCTGAATTTTGAACTTTTCGCAGAACCTTATGAAGGCGTTGCTGATAAATTGAGGACCATTGTCATGTATGATTCGTCTTGGAACACCATGCCGGTAGATGATATGGTGCTTGATGAATGCAATGACGTTGCTCGTCTTAACTTCTCTGAGTGGAACTGCTTCGGCCCATTTGGAGAAGTAATCGGTGATTGCCAGGATGAACCGATCGCCTTTAACCGAAGGGGGATTTATAGGACCAACAATGTCCATTCCCCAGGTCTCGAACGGCCACGACGTAACCGAAGGATGTAGATGTTCCGGAGGTTGGTGCATGTAATTCGCGTGTACTTGACACGCGTGACACTTCCGAGCATATACGATTGCCTCATGCATCATAGAGGGCCAAAAGTATCCCATTCTCCTGATGCGATCATAGAGCTTGGGACCAGGTTGGTGCGCGCCGCACTCTCCTTCATGTGCTTCTTTAAGCACTTCTTCAGCTTCTTTGGTTGATAGACACCGTGCCAGCACGCCATCATACCCCCTGCGGTATAGCGTTCGATTCTCTGTATTATAGTAGAATCTCGGAGCTCTTCGTCTGATCGACTCTCTCTCCTTCACGTCTTCTGGCAAGATTCCGTGCAAGACGTAGTCGATGATGGGGAAACGCCAATCTCGAGGTTCGAACTCAGCCTGAGTTGTGTGCGCCTCCTGAACCTCTTCTTCCTTGCCATTTTCATCATGAAGTGGCACTAAGAGTTGGTGCGTTATTACCGTGACAAATTGTTCTGTCCCGGGTGGCTGTGCTAGGGATACAGCTAAAGCTGCTAACGCATCTGCGTAGGTGTTCTGCAACCGCGGAACGTGCTCGATGAAGAATCCTTCAAACGACTCCGCTAACTCCACCGCCATTTTGTGATAAGGAATTAAATCCTGACTTCGGACTTCGTATTCCCCTTGGACTTGTTTGACGATTAGTTGAGAATCACCGAAGGCTTCGAGATACTCAACCCCCAGCTCCTTGGCGAAGTTGAGTCCTATAATCAGTGCGTTATACTCTGCCACGTTATTCGAGCACGGCTCAGTTAATGAGTAGGCTCGAGGCATGACATGTTTTCCCGGGGAGACTAAGACCACCCCAACTCCGGAGGAGACCTTAGAACATCCAGGAGTACCTGCGGCATTAGCTGCTCGTGAAGCGCCGTCGAAGTACAAACGCCACACTTGTTGGTGTGAAGTTGCGTTGACTTCATGGGTTTCATCAGGTAGGTCGTCGTATATCTCGGCGGCGTCCGTCGTTGGATTAGATACCAGGAAATCGCAGATGGCCTGTCCTTTTACTGACTTCTGCTGTTTGAAGTGCAGATCGTATTGGGACAAGAGTAGAGCCCACTTCGCTAATCGCCAGCTCATGGAAGCCGGTTGAGTCATGAACACTCGGACCGGGTTAACTTTGGAGATGACATAGATGGTTTGTCCCACCAAGTAATGCCGCATCTTCTGGATGGCGAACACTAAGACGAGGCATTCTCTCTCAATCATAGGATATCGAGATTCCGCGCCCACCATGGTTCGACTTAAGTAATACACCGCCTGCTCGTGACCGTTATCGTCATCTTGTGCAAGCAATGCACTTAATGAGTGGCTCGTCGCCTTGACATAAATCAAGAACGGTTTGCCCGATTTCGGTGCAACGAGTACGGGAGGTTTCGAGAGATATTCTTTGATACTCTCGAACGCCTTTTGACAAGCATCGTCCCATACGAATGACACGCCCTTCTTTGTGAGCCTAGAGAATGGTTGGCATTTCCCCGAAAGGTTTGAGATAAACCGACGGATATACGCCAATCGCCCTTGCAGTCCTCTGAGCTCTTTGAGATTCCTTGGAGGTTGCAATTCATTGATCGCCTTTACTTTGTCCGGATCAATATGAATACCTTTGGTGGTGACGACGAATCCCAAGAATTTTCCACTAGCCATTCCGAGGAAAGACTTGGTAGGGTTCATCTTCAACTGATGGGCCCGCATCAAGTCGAACATGGTCTTCAAGTCTTTGATGTGATCATTCTTATCACGACTTTTCACGACCAGATCGTCCACGTAGCACTCGACCGTCTTTCGGAGATGTTCCTGAAAGATCTTCGACATGGCTCGTTGATATGTAGCACCTGCATTCTTCAAGCCGAAGGGCATGACTGTGTAGCAGAAGACACCGAGAGGCGTTCTGAATGCAGTGTGCTTCTCATCATCTGGATGCATCTTTATCTGGTTGTAACCAGAGAAACCATCCATAAAGGACATCCTCTCAAACCCGCACGTGTTGTCGATGATAACATCCGTGATGGGGAGAGGAAAGTCATCTTTTGGGCAAGCAGCATTGAGGTCCCTGAAGTCAATGCATATCCGGATCTTCCCGTTCTTCTTTAGGACCGGAACAATATTGGCAAGCCATTCGGGATGTTGCTCCTCTCGGATAAATCCTGAATCGACGAGCTTCTTGACTTCAGCTTCGATTGCTTCCATCATTTGCGGACGAAACCGTCGTTGTTGTTGTTTGACTGGTTTGACCTCCGGCTTGATGTTGAGACGATGCACTGCCACGTTTGGGTCGAGACCTGGCATGTCTTCATAATTCCAGGCGAACACGTCGATGTATTCCCGGATAAGAGAAATCAACTCCTCCTTCTCTTCAGGTAGGAGGCTGCCGCTGATGAATATTGGCTTCGGATTTTCTTCGCTGCCCATATTCACCTGAACGACTTGGTCTTCGGTAGGAGGCTCTCTCTGCTCGAACCGGTCGCCATACTGCATGTTTAAGTGATGAACCCACGGGTCTTCCCATGTCGGCATCTCATCATCTTCCTCCATTGTCGTTGGATCGACCGTGACCATGTTTGACATTAGCCTTTTGAACATTTCACCAAGACTAGCGTCGGAATCCCAACCCGAAGAGTCGGAAGAATATCCCTTCCTAGTCTTGTTAGCAATCTGGTCGATGATTTGCCAGCCACACTCATCATCTGATGAGACATAGCCTAGCCCTCTTTTGTGGCGATAGTAATTATCGGGTTTTCCTTTCGGTACATAGGCCATCCGGGGTGGAACCCGTGGACCTCGACCAAAGAAAAGACCCTCTCCGATCTTGAAGTCATACCCGTGCCTTTCCATTATGTTGCGTGCTTTCGCATCGTACTTGGATAGATGACGGGCCGGCTTATCATCATCGTCTTCCTCTTCCATGAAGTGGTCGGGTATTGGAGATGCTCTTCCTTTGCCATAGACGACCTCCTTTCCACCCCCAATCCCTGCGGGGATGATGAGTGTTGTTCCGCAAGGGTCGTGCACCTGCTTCTTCGTCAAACAAAATGTTTGAAGAGGCATATAAAAATCAGGGTTAGCATAGAGTTCGTTAGTGATATCATCGAGACCTGTCGAGTACTCTAAATCATCGTTTATTGATAGTTCTTCGGCAAGTTGCCAATTACAACTATCTTCCGATGATCCATCATCGTCAAGATTGATTACAATGGGTACAATGTCGTTTAAAACAAAACCGCCATCATAATCAAGCCCTAGTTCGGTATCAGCTTCATCACCGCTGTCCGTTCCTTGGGCCGATGGTTCAGTATCGGATTCAGCGCCGTATAAAAGGGAATCGGTGAAATAATTCTCCAATCCCTTGAATGGTTGCTTATCCGCGACCACCGTCTTGACCTCATTATCTGTGCCCACATATTTGAGGCATTGATGCAGAGTTGACGGGACTATAAGGTTACCGTGGATCCAAGGCCGACCCAACAGCAAATTATAGGAAGTTTCCGCGTCAATCACATAGCATGTTACTTCCGACTTCAAATCCCCGATCTGGCATTTGATTCGGATCTTCCCCAAGGGTTTGGACCCGCTGGTGTTGAATCCGTAAATCGTCGTGCCAGTGGAAGCTAATTTGCTAGTCGGGATTCCGAGATGATGCATCAATCGGAATGGCATGATGCTGACAGCGGAACCCGGATCGACTTGGATCCGGTTGACAACGCTGGAGCCAATATGCCCGGTGAAGTACAACGGCCTATCATGATTTGAATTCTTCGTCTGCATATCTTCCTTGGTGAAAGAGATGCAGGGGAAGTGATGTGCCGCCAAATTGCATTGTTGAGCTGAGGACTCTGGTTCTTTGGAAGATGGTTTGATCCGAGCAAGAATGCTTCCGAATCACTCAAGGCTTCTTGTAGTGCCTTTCGTGTATCCTTCGACAACCGCAGCAACTCGTATAGAGTTATCCTGGCCGGGATGTTGGCCAACTGCGCCATAATGTCGAAGTGTGGTGAGGAGCTTGCATTCCCCGGTTTGTCTCGCCCAATTGGGTGATTGAATCGAGACTGCCTCGGGTTCTGAGCTTCTTGACGTACAGGCTCTTTTCCCTTATCCTTCTGCGGGATTCTCTCCGTGGCTGCTGGCGTTGGGGGAATTGCTGCAATCCCTAGTTCTGCCAGAGTCTTGGAAGGTGGGGTTTTGGTACCCAACTGCTCAGTAGCATCCGGATACTTGAAGTGATATTCGTTCCCGCTTCGAGTTGCAAAGGCTTCCTGCTCATCCTTAGAAAGTGGGAAGGTTGGAATTTTGTCATCATCCACCCCCGGTATAGCAGAGGCCCCATAACAGGATTTTCCCTTCCTCTTCGATTTCTTCTTGTTCTTTGTGGAAGAGGTCGTGGCCCACTGTTCATCTGTGATTAAATCCGGATGAACCCACAAGATCTCGCCATTTGGGGCTGTGTGTGGCACAAGCCCTTTCTGGCGCTGCTGGTGTGGATCATCGTTCACCGTCTTCACTGCCGCTTTGATCACCGACTCGTGTTGGAACCAACTCGAGGGAACAGATCCAAAGCTAATGGAAACGGTGTTTGCGCCCACCTTTTTCTCTTTGGGCTGCTTCATAGTAATAACCCCAACATCGATCAGGGCTTGAATCTTGTCCTTGAGAGCGTAGCATACCTTGGTAGGATGGTGCACCGCTCGGTGGAATGCGCAGTATTTCGGATCGTTGACCCTCTTGGCATCTTCTTGATCCTGAATTGGCGGCAGCTTGATCTTGTTGTTCTCGACCAAATACTTGAAGATACCGGGGATTTCATCCTCTTTGAACGAGTAGACTTTTGGGAACCTCGGCTCCCCAACCTTTTGCTTCTGGGGCTGTTGTTGCCACCTGGGTTGTTGAGGCGCCCTCTGTTGTTGCTGTTGCGGCTGCTGCGGCTGCTGCGGCTGTTGCGGTTGTGCTTGTACTTCAAAGACTTGATTTGCGACCACCGCATTTGCGTGCGCCTTCCCTTTACCCTTGGGGGTAAAATTTGGTTGTGGGGCATTGTTGGGTATTTGTCCCCTTTCTGCCTTTTTCCTCTTGAGGAATCGTTCAGCTCGCTCTCCACGCATCTTCAAATCCTTCCAGGTTTTAGATGGCGCCATTCCCATGGCTTCAAGGATGTCGAGCGTCAAATTGTTGTGGCAAGTCTCAAGGATGAAATCCTCGCTGACCGGATCCCTGCAATTCATAGCTTTGTTCCGGAATCTTTTCACGAAGTTTTCAACCGTCTCGCTGTTCTTTTGTTTTTCATCGAACAGCGTGCCGATTGAAACCTCGGTGTCATCATCAAAGAAGTTTGTTAGGAACATGTCCTCCATGTCATCCCAGCCGTTGATGCTCCCAGGCTTGAGACGGCGGTACCAATCGAAGGCAGCTCCGCGAAGAGTGCCGACGAATGACCGCACCATGAGGGGCTCATTTCCGGAAATGATTCCTAAATGAGACTTGAAGTAGATTAAATGCTGGGTAGGGGAACCCTTCCCATCAAACGGCGTAAAGTTAATCAGATTAAACTTTGCCGGATATGGGATCGATTCCCACTCCCTCGGATATGGGCAGGGTATACCGGATCTTTTTACCTCCTGAGCATTCATCAATGCATTGATCTTGCTCTCCAGGTCTTTCATCTTCCTGTCCTCACTCGTCTCGGTCTTCGAGTGGCTTCGAGGTGAGGTGACATGGTCCTCTTTTGCATTATCTTCTGCGGGACCACCCCCAGTATTGGTATTGACGGGAGGAATGTTGACATTATCCGCTTCCCGCTCATGCTCCTCTGGATTGCGTTGACTCGGTTCTCCTTGGTGAACCGTCATTGCCGCGATCTGTTGGTCGTGCATCTCCCTCATCCGCTGCATGGCCATCTCCATTTCAAATTTGAAGCTCTCCTTCTGCTTGGCCAGGGCTTCTTCAAGTATCTTCGACACTTGTTCGGCGCTGATCATGAGCGATTCATAAGGTTGGCCCGCACTTGAAGTTGTGTCGTCGGATGCGACGGCGGAGCAGGTATCAGAATCAGCATCTGATTCTTCTTCTTCTAGGGAAAGTCCCTTATGTACTCTTGGGTAATTCTTTCGTTTGATAGTTCCCGACCGTAACCATGTCATGCATCGGGATGCCTCGGCAAGCTGATCCAAGTTGAGACGTGGTGTTGATCCCCCTCTGCCGGTCATGTTGACTGACACTTTCGAGTATTCATCCTCTCGGCGGAGCGATTTCTTCTTGTGGAAACGCTTCGGCTTGGAGAGTCTCTCGAACACCGAGATTCTTGTTGGGGTTTGAGCACAGCAACACTCGGACAGCACTGCCTTGATAATGTTGGCACACGGGCAGTGGGACTCCATATCCTGCATGTACCTCTTTCGAGATTTTTCCACACCCCCAGCCCTGTAGTACAGCTCATCAGCTTGATAGCTGGAGCAACCTACGGAGTGCTGGTGGATGTCCCTCGGTATAACACGCTCATCCTCAGACGAGTGTGTTTCCCTTTAGGAATGCAAAAATTGGTTAGATTTTTCAAGAGTGGCCCGTTCAATTTTACGCTTTTGAGAGCGTAGAAACCGAACGGGCTCTTTCAGCTCGACTCGCAATTCAGTGCGGTCGGTAATAGGGGCTTTCCCTTTGTCAATATTCTTGGGGGGATTGATTCCACCCCCAGTCTGGTTTTTAATTTGGGGACCTTTCAATGGTCCCAGCCGTTCTTTGACGGGTATTCTTCCTCGGTTCTCCGGTAAGGGACCGAGGCGACTCGTCAAAGGAACCTGGGATCTTGAATGATCCCCTTTTTTACCTAGCCCTGTTGAGGGTGCCGGTACAGGAGGAGTAGGCTCTGATTTGGTTGAACTCTGGGTGATAATCTTGCCCTTCTTGGTTTGAGGTGTTGGTGTCGATTTAGGAACCCACACCGATTTGCCTTTGGACGGTGTTTTGACCACCGTTTCTTGCTGCATCTCCTCCGCCTTCTTCAGGAGGAGCCGGGCATGTGCGAGTAGAGCGCGGCGCTTCTTGATTCGCTCCTCGAGCGTGGAGCGGTTCCTCTTGACGCGGATCCACTCACTCGCTCCTGATTTGGAGGGGAGGTTGATTGCTTGCCGTTGCTCTTGCCGCTGCCTCGACTTCACATCCTCCGCATAGCGCACTCCATCTTTCGACTCCTTAGCCCTGGCGAGCTGTTGAGCGAGGCGTTGGCGGCGTCTTTGGATCGCCCTTTTTGATGGAGTTGGAGCAGCATCACCCATTGCCTTTGGTGCTGTTGGATCTACGTTCTTGACCACACTGATCGACGCAAGGCCGTTGTGTGGTGCAAGTGTAGCAGCAGCGACGGCGGGGTCTTGAATTAAGGAGTTGGAGATCCCGCAAGCCCTTTTTGGAGATGGGTTCTTCCTGCGCCGATGCGGAGATGCAGATCTGGAGGAGGAGGAGGAGAGGTACTCTTCATACTTCTGCTGGTCGAACTCGTACTCGACCTCTTCATTCACCCGGATCTTGAAGGCCGGTTACGTCACTCCGATCTCGGCAGCGAGGTCGGCGGCTCCCACTGTGGTCGCCAGCTTGTTTCCGGTAAAAGTTGCTGTTTTCATTACTTTGCTATCTGTTACAACTTCGATCGTTACAACAGTATAAAATGAAAACAAAGGGGTTACAACTTAAACGAAAATAAACACGAGATCCCGGTTTGGTACGGTCTCGCTTGCGTGGGTTGTTGGCCTGTGACGGGGACGTCGATATCCGTGGACCGCCGACTCTTCAAGATCCTTCCGGGAAAATCCGGCAGAGCTTCGTCTATCCGCGTGGGATATAGAAGCAGAACTTCGTCGATCCGCGTGAGATCTTAGAAGTTTAAAGCGTATATCTCGGTTAAACGAAATAATAGCTCTTCTTAGTGTCGCCTGCGAAGGGCAACACCAAGGACAGAAGGGGGTGAATGAAGGAAAAGATGAAGACCTCTCGCTCTTCGATCCGGCAGGGCTTCGCCGCTCTCCTGCAGACTCTGACTCCTCACTCCGGCAGGGCTTCGCCGCTCTCTTGCAGAACGATCCTTGGCTAAGATAATTCAGCCTTGAATCGAGTGCAAAATCAGGAGCCCCTCACAAAGGAGGCCTTAGGGGTCTATTTATAGGCTCATGAGGAGGGGAGAGGACACCTAGGAGACACCCCCTAGGGGGTGTCTCGGCCCTGGCCGAGACACCCCAAGGGGTGTCT